>CM053029.1:375056501-375356501 GCA_028564925.1 Lithobates sylvaticus
ATACTGGAAAAAAAGGGGAGATCTATACAACACATGAAGCCAATATTAAAAGGTAGGTGAGGTAGGCAAAAGAACCTTTCGATTCTCTTCAGAAATTCATGAGTTCAGACTTGCGAATACAGCAACCAATACAAAATATTTATTTGGCATTGACAAGTGAATGTGCTGGCAGATTTTCTTTACAAAATCAGATGAATGATTCATTGCCAAGTGTGTGCTGAATCTTGGGTGAGACCGACAAAAACTAGTGCAGAGATGCAATGCAACACTGTATTCGCCTAAAGCTGGTTTCTTTTGTAAATCACCCCCTCTTGTGGCCAGTCTGTTGCAAATCTTTACAAAAAAAAAAAAAAATGAGTAGATTTTTACAGTTCTCAAGAAAGAACATGTTGCAATTTACTTGGGAATAATTCAGATATTGGCCCTTTGCAAACCAGTATATATTTGGTGGGTGTGATTTCTCCTCATATCATGCATATGTATGTTGGAGCTAAAGATACATGAACATTTTATTGACCAATGAAATGTGCAATGTACACTTTGTGCAGTTCTCTACTATTACAGTCATTTTAAAACAGGAGAATGGTACTAAAAGGATAATTTACATTCACAGGCAGGCCACGCTGCATTGGGCACAGGCCACGCTGCATTGGGCACAGGCCACGCTGCATTGGGCATAGGTGAGGCTGCATTGGGCACAGGCAGGCCACGCTGTATTGGCACAGGTGGGGCTGCACTGATGGGCACAGGTGGGGCTGCACTGATAAAGTTGCTGTTAATATTTATTTTTGTAACTTACTGTATTTATCAGCGTATAACACGAGCCCCAATAATATAAGGGAATTTTAAGGATAAAAACTTTTAGGAGGGAAGTTTAAGGAAAAAAACTTACATTTAAATGCCCATCAATGCAGCCTTATCAGTGTCATTGCAGCCTTGTCAGCGCCCATCTGCAGCCTTGTCAGTGTCCATCTGCAGCCTTGTCAGTGCCCATCTGCAGCCTTGCCCCAGTGTCATTTACGTTTAAAAATGGCGCCGCCGAGATACAGAGCCGGATGTCCTGTGTATCTCGGCGGCTTACGGCCGTTCTCGCTGGCTTTTGGCCGTTCTCGGCTGTTCTCGGCCGCTCTCTGCGGCTCTCGCCAGCTCACGCGAGACTGCGGGTGTCCAGGATTCCACTTTGCATGGTTCAGCGCCTGAAGACCGCATTACAGGCAGGATCTTGAGTCTTCTTTGCGAGGCTCGGGTACCGTTTATCTAAGCATATAAAGCCTGTGTCAAATGGATCCGATCGGTCAATCCCTTGATTCATTTAAGAACCGTTTGTGCGACTAGAGACCTGGAGCTCAGAGAGCTCAAACAACCGTGCCACCCACCTTGCAGACACTGGTAAAAAACTGAAGTACTTCCTGTATGGGAGGGGTTATATAAGGGATTACTTCCTGTCTAAAGACCTTTGGTCTACCAGTGTCCATTCACCTGCAGATGAAGTATAACCCAGCAGGTAATGAATATTAGCCTGACTCTGTGTTCCATGATGTATGAAAAAGAAATATATATATTTTTTTTTAAATTGTCAGTCGTTTTTTTGTTTATAGTGCAAAAAAATAAAAACTGCAGAGGTGATCAAATATCACCAAAAGAAAGCTCTATTTGTGGGAAAAAAGGACATGCATTTTATTAGGGTACAGTGTCGCACAACCGAACAATGGTCAGTTAAAGTAACGCAGTGCCATATCGCAAAAAAATGACCTGGCCAGGATGGGGGAGTAAATCTTCTGAAAGTGAAGTGGCTTTTGCAGCGTTGTGAATGAGCCCTAAATGCAAGATATATTGGAGGAGCCTCATCTTTTATGTAGAGGCCAAAAAAGCCAATCTAAAACAATGACAAAACAGATTAAGCCATCTTTCCTCTACATTCAAATCTATTGACGGCCCTTTGAAATATTGGAACTGTCAATTTGTATGAGAAAATAGACTAGCTGCATGATGGACAGCTAGGTCAAATGTCTTGTTTTTCTAGCTGCTGAATATTGTATCTGGGCAGCAGATTGTCAGACACAAGAGACCAAAGCCACAAGAAAACAAAAAGGCTGATACCTTTAGTCTTTCATTTTCCAATTCCAGATTGGATAATTTTTCATTTGTCACAACACCTGGGGCCTTCTTTAGGTCCTCATTCTCTTTCTGCACTCTTTCCACGACTCGTTTCATCAGACCAATAGTCTTCTCCAGCTCTGGTATAGTCTTTCCACTTCTTCCAGACTTCAGGTATTCATATATGAAACAAAGTAAATAGTTTAATAAAACAATTTACGTGAAAACAAGAGTGAAATGCTTCTGCTAGCACAAGATTTACAAGCGGGTTTCATTCAGCATGTCTTATATAAAATAATAAATAAAAAGGAAAAAAGCCATACACCAAAGTACAATACTGTAATTACTTTCCAGAGTGTGCAGCAAAGCCATGATTTACCAAGATAAATCAGAACAATTCCAGCTACTGGCCAGATTAAGGTGCCTGAGAGCCTTAGCAATCAACATTTATAATATATTAGAAAGAATTTATATAGCTACATGCAGGGATATTTATGTCATGTAAATTAGTCAAAGTTGGCAAAATGTAGTAGAAAGACTGACAACTTCATTATTGTTCCTATAACAATTGTATAATCACCTAAATTGCTTGAATGTAGCTGAATATTTGTCAAATGTGTTATTAAACTTCTGACACAGTTATTGAATCAAGGAATTAAAATATCCATTATGGGTAATTATTCCCCTGCATCAGAATACTACTGCACAATAACTTAAGCGAGCCAAAAGGGAAAAAAAAAATCCAAAGGTTGGCATTATTTGGGCATTTTAACGTCTTTTTCTTGTAGCAATTAAGAAAATGCTTGAACTAAGTGAACAGCATAAGAAAATGTTTTTATGTGTTCAGCTAATGATTTGTATTCTCCATGGATGTTTAATTCAACCTGATATGCAAGATCATTTTGGGCTGCATTATCAGTAATACCTATCTATATTCATATACACATTTAATGCCGTAATTAAAACAGGGGACTGGAAAACAAAGTGATCTCTACAGCCAAAGATAAATCACATTCTGTACAGAATAATTTACTATATTAAACTACACTGGAACTTAAAGTCAAAAAGTTATTTTTATCTCAATGCATTCTTTGCATTAAGATAAAAAACATTCTGTGTACAGCAGCCTTAAGGGGGGCCCCTAATACCTGAGCTCCATCTAGATCCAGCAATGTTGCACGAGAGCCTCAGCTGTCCGGGACTCACCTCCTCATTGGCTCCTGCTGCTGTCAAAGTCAGTGAGCCAATGAGGAGAGAGAGGGTGGGGCCAGGCCGCGGCTCTGTGTCTAAATGGAGCAGCTTCTCTTCTTAGGGGCCCCCATAGCAAGCTGCTTGCTGTGGAGGTACTTGGCAAAAGGGAGGGAGCACCGACGAGGGACCCAAGAAGAGGAGGATCAGGGCTGCCCTGTGCAAAACCACTGCACAGAGCAGGGAAGTATAACATGTTTGGTATTTTAAAACAAAAAAAAAAGACTTTATCACTTTAAAGCAGTTTTAAACCCAAAAGCAAACATTATACTGCACCCTACCTATTCTTAGATGTGATAGCTGCTTTAGTTTTCAGGCTCTCTTTCTTCTATTTTCATCTGGTCAGCCAGCCAGTAAGTCTTTTGTTTTTCAAAAGAACAAGCTCTCTTTCAGATATATCAGTTACAGGGATGAGACAAACCATCTACCTCTGACAGGGGTGCTTACAATAATTATCTTTTATTTGCTCATGTAAAAACTTTATCCCAAAAGGAAAAAACTGCTGCTGCAACTGATTATAAAGTGTCAGCTGGAGTTTGTTTTACATTTTTTACATTTATTTAAATCCCTAGTATATCCAACACTCCCCTTCCTATAGACTGACGATGCTGCTGTCCAAAGGTGTCCCCTGTGCTCCTTTATCAGAATGGAGGCACTCTAAGACAGATGCTGTGGTACTGGCCAGATCACCTGGTGAAAACTGAGGGGGGAAAAAAGCCCCAACAAAAAAAAAAACGAATGCAGGTGCCACATCTAAGGATTGGTAAGCTGCAATATATATTACACTTTTGGTTTTGGGTTTAATACTGCTTTAAAACTAGAAAAAGTTCAGCAAATGGCTAAATAAAGATAAAATACATATATGAGAGCTGTTACTGTACTGTGGTTCCATGTGATCCGGTGCAGACAAACACACTGAATTTGTGATCTGCGTTTGGGGTGTCATTAGGAATACATTAGAACAAACATATTACAGCGCACACATGCAAAACTGACATTTACCTCCAGCAAGGCTATTTAAAAGCACCTAGACAGACATTTTCAAAAAACATTATCAAAAAATATGGGGATTTGGTCACACCATATTGCTATATGGTGCTTAAGCCCACTTACTGCGACAATATGGTGTGACCAAATCCCCATATTTTTTGATAATGTTTTTTGAAAATGTCTGTCTAGGTGCTTTTAATTAGCCTTGCTGGAGGTAAATGTCAGTTTTGCATGTGTGCGCTGTAATATGTTTGTTCTGTTGTATGGTCTTATGGCAGCACCATCTTTATGCATTTTTTTAGGGTGTGCCCCCCAAATATCTCTTTTGTTTATTAGGAATACATTGACACCTGCAGCAGATCACACAACACTGTGCGGGAAATGCACACAGAATGCATGTTTCCGGCATCGCATTCAGGTGTGAACAAGCCCTAAATGTTTGTTCTTGGGTTTATACATATTTTAACTTTCACCTTTTACAGTTCTATGTAACTATGAACATTTTTTTTCATTGTGAACCAATACCAAAATCGAAGGTGCTGCTCCAAGCTCCGACAGGTCCTCTTCTATGAGATCCTTTTCATGGGGGTGGCCTGGTTGGAGCCCAGGCTGCGGCTGTTATATACTTCCACACAGGGTCTTGCAGAGATGTGCGGCTTACAGGACTTCTTTTTCCCCATGGTGCCAACATTTTTGTTTACCATTGTTTCCACACTAATGTTGTTTGCGAATATCTGAACTTCTTGATTTAAAATTTGTGAATGAAGAGATTTCCTACAAACTGAAAGTAATATACTTATACACATAATACCAAGAAATAAAGAAACCTTACTTACGCCTCTGACATTTCCAAGTTTACGTTCAGCTTCTATTTTATCTTTTTTGAGAACTTCACACATTTCTTTCAAATTAGCAATCTGATCCTAAAAAGAAAAAAAATCAAATACCATTTTTAAGTTTTTATATTTCAATGTCTTTATTGAAAGAGTAAGAGTACAGAGTAGCCAGACGCATAGGCAAAATGGTGGTAAATTTTCAAACCATTATATACCAATACAGAAAAATAAAAAAGTATGATCGTATTACTTATCCATCATCTAACGCAATATCAGAGCATAGCGAGTGTGATAAGTATCCAAAAATGTATGGAGTTTAACAAAAGTCTCCCAGTTATGATCCGGGGAGCCCCAGTTTGAGGGGATAGTAGAGACCCAGAGTCCTGGGAGGTCCCGGTCATTTTTACGTTTTTATATTCATGGGATACACAGAAAATGCACCAACTAAAATGTCTTTAGTTTGCTTTGTGTACTGGAACCCAAAATATTTTTTAAAGTGATTTTTCTATATAGAATCATACCTTATATTGCATAAATATACTTTACTTTGTATGCAAGTCCTACTTCAAATTGCAACTCCACGCCAAAACAGTTACATTCAAGGCATGCTATAAATGAGAACTGTGACGAGTGCTTGTGCTCTCAACTGAAATGTCACACCATCATATGACTGGTGTCACAACTGGTCACTTGCTCAACATCATGGCAACTGCAGAGAAAACAGAGGCTAAGATGGCAGCTTCCTTGGCTGTAAAGGAGGGAAGAGTTTATCCACTCTAAGTTTTAGGGAGAAGTTACATAAGCCCTTCAGCTAAGCTTTAAATTATTTGAGTTCTTGTCATAGTGAAGTATGTTGCAGAGAGAGGTCATTTGTTGAATGAAAAGACAGACTGCACTTCTTTCATAAAGTAGGAAAGGTTTAGTCAAGTCTCATTCTGGGTGTTCTTGTCCCTCCCCATTTACCAACTTTCTTGATCCTGGTGTCACAGAATATAAAATGTTTAAAATATCCACAACGATAACAGATACCAATAGAAATAAAACAGGGATTATAATCCCAGGTCTAGTCAAAACGTAAAAAAAAAAAAAAAAAAAAAATGATTTAGGTTGTGCTTTAGGGTGTATGCCTTGCAGTCTAGGTTTCACAAAATGTTGACTAACCTCTAATGTCCTAATATGTTGTCCGTGGGTACGCAGTCTCCTTCTGAAGGCTATTGTTGAGAGGTACTAGGAAGTTGTTTATTGTTTGGTGTTTCCTAGTTACAACAGTAGAGCTTCCTGAATGTGTATTAGATCTGTTTAAAGTTGTACAGCAAGTATAGTGTAAACTGGCCATCTCTACCCAGCTAGATTCATTAATGTAATATTAACTCTGAGGGTCAGTTCACACCACATGAAATCCAGTGCATTTTTTTTTTTCTGCATCAAAAACAAATGGAAAGTAGGTTATATGGTTTTCAATGGCATAGATCACACCAGTGCTTGCAGTTCCAGTGTATTCCAGTTAAAGAAAAAAAAAAAAGTAAACTGTACTGTAACGCTGTAACAAGCATAAAAAAAAATGCACTTGAACGCACCTAAATGCACCGGAACTCACCTGTTCTTATTTAAGGTTAAGAAAAAAAAAAAGGGAGAAAAATGCATTGGACTGTATCAAAAACACACCAAAACCCCACTAGAACGCATCAAAAACGCACATGCAGAAAAGCATCTGGAACGCATCCGGACTGCGTTTATATGGTGTGAACTGGCCCTGAAAAAGCCTCACTTACAGAGCTTAAATGTTAGTTCATGGCTATTAAAAAAAAAAGTTCTAACCTATCATGTTAATGTGCACTGTTTGACGCACGTTTAACATGCCTCAAGTTTCCTATACGCGTTTGACACAAATTAAAGGCACTTATAAACTCACCAACAACACTTTTTTGTGAACAAGACCTAACGTGCCACAAATGCATTCTGGGAACCTTTATGGTGCGTTACTATAGACTTTAACCGAAGGAGGCGAGATGCTACAACTCCTTCCAAAATGTAGCTTAATTTTTGAAGTGCAGCGATGCAATGCAAACGCTTCAGGTTTTGATAATGGCGCCGATCCCTAACTTATAGTGGAACTGTGATATTGCGGCGGACTAACTGACACTTTGCGGGACACTTTGCAGGAACCAGTGACACCTATGCAGTGATCAGTGATAAAAGTATGCACAGTCACTGTTCTAATGACACTGGCTGGGAAGGGGTTAAACATCTAGGGCGATAAAAGGGTTAACTGGGTGCCTAGCCAGTGTTTGTGTTTACTATGTGTGCTGCTTTTACTAGGGAAAGAGATGGATTCCAGTCCCTGCTTTGCAGGAACATAGAATCCATGCCTTACCCCCTGCCAGAACAGCGATCTGCCTTGTTTACATAAGCAGATCCCTGTTCTGTGTAGTGTACCGATGATCGTGAGTATCGGAGAACATTGAGTGCCCAACACCAGCAGATCGGCTTTGCAATGAATAATCACAGCAGAAGCGGGCCACGGGCGCACCCCCGCAGACTGAAGTGCAGAATCACATACATACACATTTATATATATATATATATATATATATATATATATATATATATATATATATATATATATATATATATATATATATATATATATATATACATATATATATATATACACACATACACACACACACACACACACACACACACACACACACACACACACACACGTGATCCTGCACAGAGCTGCCGCCCTGTAGCAGTAAAAGTGCTAGAGGGTGGTCAGCAAGCGGTTAAAAAAAAACACATATAAAATGTAAATAACATGATTAGGATACATACTTATCTGTCAAAGATTAAAATCCCTCTATTATACCTTTAAACGTGGCAAGTCTTTGTTTGCTTGCTCCAGCTGGAAATGCACCTCGACATTCTCAGCGGATAATCTCAGGTTCTCTTTCTGAAGTTCCAGCTCTCTTGAAGATTGATCTTCTGACCCTACACCTGATGTCTGATGGGTAAAAAAAAAAAAGGAAAAGAAAAGTAAACTACTAGTACTCAAAAGGCATCATGCACTGGGTTGTTAACTTTAAACCTAGGGATAAAAGAATAGAAGGAAGGGCATTAAATTAGCTAAGACACTATACACTTCTAACAGATAAACTAAGTTAGAAAATCTAGGGCAATGGAGGGTAGTATTGGTGATGGGAAATCTCACACCTGTAGTAAGGCATTGTTAGGTTCTGAAATCCATTCCCGTTTTTCACAGTTCTGCTCAAACTCCTTTCCAATCTCTACAGATTCAGCTTGACCGACCCCAGGAGTAAAATCATGTTCAACATCTGACTTGTTATCAGTACCACTTAAAGTACTTAACCCTGGCATCTGGTCTGCTCTAATTTCTCCAATTTTATTCTGATGTCCACCATGGATATTGTGGGTTTCCTCTACTTCGTGTATTGTAGTAGTCCTGCTGACATTGAAAGATGTTGTGCCACAGATATTTTGTTTATCGTCATCAGACTCCTGCTCATCCGTAGCTTGTGTGCTTGCAACACATGATGTGTCACCCAGCCCAGGGGTTGCCGTTGTGCTAACAGGCAATGAGGTATCACATGGTTTTGGAGAAGGTGTTGCACTGATGGGCTCTGATGCATCATATGATCTTGGTGAGATGTCACTACTCACTGCAACTGGTGTCGTGTTTGCCAAAGGCGTAACATTTGCCACATTATCTGTTGTAGGGTTATAAAGCTCTTCTATACGAGTTGCATTTTCACGGCCTTCTGTAAACACATTAGAGATATCCCCTTGAACCCTTCTACTTTCTATTTCACATGTTGAAGGCTCTGGTATGATCTTCATAAGTTCATCTGCAATGCCATCATTTGTCTCCAGAAATATTGTTTTAACTTGCTTTGTTCTTTTTAAAAGGTTTCTCTTTTTATTAGGCAATACTGGATTGTGTAGTTCACGATAATCAGCTTCAAATGAAAGAATAGAAAAAAGTCCGGGGTCCACTGCACCATACTGGTTTGGTGCATGCAGCATTGTATACAAAGAAAACAGGGATCAGGTAAAATTGTACAGTAGGATGAAAGCTTGTGCAATTCCTTTGTGAGAGTTTCACACTGAGAGATATTCAGTGATTGTATACATAAAAGCTGCATTCACATGGTAGAAAATATTCCTGTACAAATTACAGGTGCAGTCTACTGTATGATTACCAAATCAAATGAAATTATGGTGTGCTTAAGGTATATTGTATAGTACACAATGCAGTACAATGTCCAAGTAATGTGGCTCTAAATTAACAGAAAGCGTCGCTACCGCCTACTGTAATAGCAGTGTTTTATGTAGTTTGCTACACCTATGTGTTAATGAGTTTGTGGAGAAAATAAGCAAACCAAAGAAAGCATGGAATAGAAAATATGTGACTTTGGTATAATTTTTTTTTAAAACGGTAATAAAAGAGCCAAATATTAAGTTGCCAACCCAAACATATTCACAACACACAATACTATCTAAAATGTGTGGCATTCAATACAAGCATGATTGTCCCCAAATAATTTGGAGAGCATATAAATGTGTACTGGCTCCATCAGGGAATTTTTCAGATGAAAGTAATTCCAAACAGAAGCCCCAAGGTAATTAGCTGATTAAACAGACTGAATACACTGACCCACATGATCATTGTATTCGATTTTGACTAGCTTGTGGTTAGGTTTTCATACATGAAAATTAAAAATCAGGATAAGTAACCCCGGGGGACTGAAAAGATAATACGTTTTAAGAGGTAGAAAAAAAGTAAAATGATATATCATGTCATTTATGTCAAATAATAATAAAAAAAAAAACGAATACTCACAGAGGGCCTGGACAGATTTTCCCTTGAGAGCTGATTTTCCAGTGCTTGAAGCTTCTCTTGCAGGTATCGATTTTTTAAGTGCAGTTCATCTACTATGGAATCACGAGGTAACGCCTGCTTTGTTCTGTGACCATGTTTAAAAAAAATAAAAAAAAATAAAAAAAAAATGTTTTAAAACTTTTTTCTAGCTGCTTTCAGGTAAAACTAATGTGAACAAAAATAGAGAGAGACTAAAGTTTATATGCTCTTTTAAACTTTCCCACTTTAACAAATCCTTGAAAGGTCTAAGCCTGCTTGACAAAGCAAGCACTGAAGAGAAGCACTTTCTTTCCTCCTTGTATATGTTACTTTGATACAAGGTTAATAATAATAAATTTTCCCAGCCTGCTTGCAAAGGTTAGATTTTCCCAACCAAATTATTACATTGTGCATCCGAGTGTAATGCCTCTAATTAGTTCAAGAATTGTTGGTACCCTCTATTCTTCAGACATTAACCTGGCAAATTAATTCCACTGATGCATTAAAGCTGTTATTCTTAAGCCCATTATAGCAAGAAAGGTTGATTTTTCACAATGTGTCTAACGTGTGCAGTGACTTTATAGGACAGATTGATGGGAGGGTTATACAATATCAGAATGAACTGTGTGACATACTGCTAGCTATGGTAGATTACATTAACTGATAATATCTTATTTTTTTTAAAATACATTCACAGTTTTTATAATAGAAGAAACCAGGATGTAGATGTCAAAAGAGTCAATGATGGGCTGTTAGCTTTACCAAACAGAGATTTTAAAGGAAAATGCCATAGGCCCAGAAACAGCACAGGTCATAGGTTTGGTGACTATCAAAATAAACCGATAACTCATTTGGACCAATACAATTCCTTACGCCAATCTTCATCTACTCTTGTTATTACCAACCCACTAAGTATGGGTCAACTTGATATTTTTAGAACTTATATTTGATTTAATATTCTTTATCACCCATTTAAACCAAAGGTGAAGTCACACCAAATCACCACAAAAGGGAAATATACTGTATTTTCCAAACCAATTCAGAAAATCTCCAACCCTTTATTTCTCAGGACTGCCCCGACTTGTGAATTTTTTTTTTTACAGCTTCCTAAAACCCTAAAAGCTTTTACAAAAAAATGTTAAGGTTACCAGATTTGGAAAAAACCCTACTAACCACACCCACATTTGTAGTCTCACCCACAAAATCACACCCCGATTTTTTAACAAGCCCTGAAACAATTGGTCACAGACTGTTAGAACAAGAGGCATAACATTTAAGGTGTAAAGACAGAATGCATCGGGCACCATGACCAGAGGAAGCACGTCAGCTAATTGTGGTCAGGAGTAACACACAGACTGCAAGGGTTATGCATAAATAATACACAGAGTAAAGGGGTCAGGAGTAACTAACCCACAAGAGGTCAAGAGCGAGTAATGCAGAGAGAACAAAGGTCAGGTCAGCAGTAAGTAAAACAGAGTGCGGAGGTAAGGCGCAAGAAATCCAGAGAGAGCAGGGGTCAAGAGTAAATAACACAGATTGCAGCAGTCAGACATAAGTAATGCATAGAGAGCAGAGATCAGGATTAAGCATTGTTGAGACAGCATAGGTCAGGTCAGCAGTAATGCAGAGAGTGCAGAGGTCAGCAGCAAGTAATCCAGAGAGTTCAGGGGTCAGAAGAAAGAACTGCACACAGCAATAGCCAGATGTAAGTAAGTAATGCAAGGAGAGCACAGGTCAGGTGCAAATAACAGAGAGAGAGCAGTGGTCAGGATTAATGCACAGAGAGCAGAGGTCAAGAGCAAGTAACAAAAAGAGAGCGGCGGTCAGAAATAAATAACACGCAGAGAGCAGAGTTCAGGAGTAAATAATGCAGTGCAGTGGTCTGATCATTCCAGAAAGAAATTAAATTATGTTAATGAAATTATTTTCTTGGAGTCTTTTGAGTGACAAGGCAAGTCTTTAACCCTCTGATTATATGTCCACCTACAGGAAGACTGGATGCTAGCAAACAAAAAATGGTGGGCTAGCCTAGAAAAAACCCTCCTACTAGCAAGCCTCAGATTTGTGGCAAAGCAATAATGAGAACATGATCATAAACAAACTTCAATAAATTAATTTTATTCTCTTCTATTGAGGGACACAGGAAGCCTTCAAACTTCAGGATGTCCAAAAGCAGTCCAAGTGAGGGTCAGGTAACATATCAAATAATCGCTAACAGGCACAAGAAGCAAATTGTCAAGAACGTTCCAGGCATTTCCGGGCCTTCCGTGCGCACATAGGTGTGCGGCGGCGCGCGCGTGCATGTGCGCATGCGCGGGAACGCAATTGGCACCAAAACGGGCTTTAAAAGCCCAGCAGTGACACTCAGCCAGTGCTGTGTTGTCTTTAAGCTTCCTGCTTGTCAGCCACCCGAAAACCTGATCCGAAACCTGAACCTGTGATCTCCCGTTACCGACCCGGCTCTGTTTGGACTACTCTACCTTCTCCTACCCGACCCGGCCTGCCTGACCCTGCTACATCTGTCTTTGGTTACCGACTCCAGCCTGCCTACCGACTCTGCCATTGCCTGCTCCTATCATCTGATTGATCTGCTGTTGCCAACTGGACTGTCTGACCTTGCTCTGCTGATTCCCACTTGTTTGATCCACCTGTTGCCTGGTTCTTTTGTATCCTGCTTCTACCACCTACAGCTGCAGTCTTACATCCTGCCATCCGCATACGGACATTACTGGAGGACCTCCCTGTTGGTTCCAACGCCTTCCTCTACAAACCAGGCACTCCTACCCCACTGTGCTCACGTCACCACTGTCCCCATCTCCAGTGGCACGTGAACCAGCGCTGTATGAGAGGTCTCCTCCTACCAAGTCAGGCTCTACGTCCAGGTACTTAACACAAATCAACAGAGAACTGGAGACTTCCTGAAGCTCAAAAGAACCACCCAAAGAATCGTATGTCAGAAGCTGGTCCCCTTGGTAGAACTTAGCAAATGTGTTAACAGAAGACCAAGGGCAGCTTTGCAAATCTGGGAAAAAAGTTACTTGACACCAAAAATCCCAGGAAGCAATCACAGATTAATATAAGTGCACCTTGGCAAGAAAGGATGGATCCCTATTCTTGAGACCGGAAGCTTGGATGATGGTCCGTCAAAGCCCCTTTGAGATGGTGAAATGAGAAGCCTACAATTCCTTTTGGGGCCAATCTGGGATGACAAAGCAGACCCATGTACAGACAATGGGGTACATTTTCTTTTCAGTGAACTGGAGTCATGAAGAGGGACAAAAGAACAATATTCTGGCTGAGACAAACTGATCCTTAGTGCCAAACTAATTGGTCTGCCCATGAACTGGATACATATGTCCCAAGATGACAGAAAGTTGAGTTGTAGAGGTTCGGAGAAAAACTGGATTAATGGAGACGACTCAAAAGACCTAGCACTCTCATTCAGAATGTAGGAATTGGATTAATCATTAACTGTAGAGTTGGAATCTGAGACCAAAGAGTCTAAAGTTTCTTCTGTGGTCCAGGAATATACTCCAAAAAGTAAACCAGTTCCAGCAACAATTTCTGAAGGCTCAGAATCTTTCCAAACCCCAGTAATGTATGGACAGTTACAGACACGTTGTCCAACAGAACATGTGAGGCCTGTTCTCTCAGAAGGTGGTCATCTAAGTATCCCACAATGGGGAAACCATGAGAATGCAGCAGGGCTGATTCTAAAACTAGTACTTTGGTAAGAACCTGTGGTGCTGAGAAGAGGCCAAAGGCAGGCAGGTGCCTCACAGCAAAGCGTAGAAATCGCGGATGCACTGGAAAAATATGGAAATTAAAGAATCAACTTTGATGTCCACAGAAGCCAGAAATTTTTCCAGGTAAAGGGAGGCAAAGACAGATTCGGTGGATTCCTTATGGAATTTCTGGAGCTTAATTAAGACATTCAGAGCTTTGAAATCCAAGATAAGATGGCACAGTAGCCCCTTTGAGTTTGCAAATGGCAAACAGGGTGGACATGAGACCCATGCAGAAAAAGAGACCAGAGGCTTTTTGTTATAGCCATCTGCTTTAGACATTCAATAAGTGAGTGTTTACCCTCAGTAGTGGTTAGATCTGTTATAAGGGACTTCCACCAATTAGACATGATTTCACAAAGTCTAAAGCAGGATTGGGTGAAAGACAGGACTCTCCAGAGAGAACAAGGCTCTAGAAAGAACTTCCAAATGCATATCAGTTGGGCCCTTAAAAACTGGTGCAGCCAACTCTGGTATAGTAAGCGTTACAGGGCATGAGTATATCCAGAATAGGAATGAGCTACTTCTATACAAAATCCTCAAAGGGAAAATGCTTTGTAGCTAGCTTTTGCCCTTTGGGAATAAGCCACTTCTGTAAAAAACCCTTACCAAAGGGAAAGCACTTTTCTGTTAACTTTTAACAGAACAGATACTGGAAAGCACCCCACATGGGACCAAATGCCTGAAGGTCACTTCCCGGCTACCCCAGCAATGTACAGTCCAGTGGGGTCTAGAGCTAGGCTAGCTCTGAATAAGGGGGTGCGCCCCTGAGACACATCAGTTATACACCCCGTGTTGTATTATAGCACATCTATGTCCCTCCTGTTCAGCACTGTGTTTTTGTGGCTCCTGTCTATTTGACATCTTGTGAGTATCCATCTTTTATCGATTTTACTTTTCGATTAAATAAATGCCTTCTATTTTTGCTTGTCTTTATAGTACTACTGGACCACCCAGTCTGAAGAAGGCAGCACCCGCCTATTTTTTTTTGTTGGGGGGAATTACCACTGTCCTTGTGTTTCTACACTGAGGAAGACCTCTTAGCACTGGAAGTGACTATTTGCTTTTGTATGTCAAATATAACCTATCCTACGCTATTATCCCATGTTTGAAGAATAAAGGACATTTTATTGGATTACAACTGCGGCGTGTGACCAGTTTTCTTCTTAATTGCATGTCTGGACATGGTACTTTAAAAGTCAGGCTGAGGATGCTCATGCTGGATAGATGCAATCGAAAATGACAAAGCTCCAGCAGCGACGTCTTGGGTGAAGAACATAATCAAGGAAGAAAACAAGTTATAACAAAAAATAGGTCAAGAAAAGGCATCCACACTCCTAGAATGCTAGAAAAAAAAACAAAAAAACTGAAGCATGCTGGATGGGGTTATCCTTTTTTTTTCGTTTGCCATAGTGCAATCCTCCTGTGGGTTTCAGCATAATATGAAGGTCCCTCAGTAGAGTAGGAAGAAATGTTGTATGATTGTGATAAAAACTGAAAGCTCACATTCTAATGTGTGCAGCATAAAGTTTAAAAGGAAATTGTCCTTGTATGAATATATTAATTAGTAACTCATTGATTTAATTTGATAACATGTAGCCTAGACTTCGGTGTGGTTCTTTCTATAGATCTAAAAAAACGTGATTATATTGTCATAGTAAACATTTTTAATGTAAAAATACTCACCCTTCCTGATGGGCACTCTGCCAAATACCACTCCTATCCTAAAAATTTCTGAAATCTGCAGGGAAACCGACATATCTGTGAATGTCGATCTCTTGCAATGTCCCGTAACGCTCATTGGTTCCTGCTGCTGACCTCCACCCATCAAATGATACATCAGGGATGTGGGGATCAAATGGAGGAATCAGCGAGAGCTATGGGGGCCCCAGGATATCGACACTCCCAGAAGTGTCAGCTTCCCTGCAGACTTCAGCAGAAGTTTGCGCAGGATCAAAGTGGCATTCAGTGGCACGGGCAGAAGTAATGGTGAGTATTTCCAGTTCTTTTTCAGGTATGGGTTAAATTGAAAAGGTAACTATAGCAATAGGGTCGCTGAAAGCTTTAAACTACTCTCTGATTGGTTGAAACTTCAGAAAATAGAAGCATTGTACACATCCAACGCTGGATAAACAAAATTTGATATATGACTGGAAAGTGCATTTTCAAATTTTGGACGAATCCAAACGTTTTCTTAAATACATATAGAGCAAACACATTAGCACCCGACAACAGGAGGTAAGACAGAAAACTTCCCTGGTTTGATGTAATCCAATGATACATACTTCATGTAAGCAATCTCATTTTCCAAGTCACTATTTTTTTTTCTGAGTTCTTCAATCTCTCTTTCAGATTCTACTGTTCGGGCTCCAACTACTTGATCCACAGTAACCCCGCGAGATTTCAGTTTCTTTTGCAGTATTATTTTTTCCTGGTCAGCTCTAGAATTAAAAAAGGAAATTATATCATCACAGGACATGAATATAAAAAAAAAAAAAACTCATGCTATTCGAGCAGGTGAACGTTTCCCATTGTTAACAACATAACCCCATACAAATTGTGTACTGGTGTCAAAACTTCCAAGCCAGCAAATGAACAATGTTCCATCATACCCATACATAACAATATAACATAAAAACAACTCCAACAATTTAGTTAATTTGCTGGCTTCAATTTGCATGGAGATTTTGACTTTGGTCCACACTTTGTACAAGGTTTTATTTGTGAGAATGAGGACAGACCCATAAAAGAAAGTGAGTTTAGCAACACCTTGCTAAAGACTAAAGCCGGGTACACACGGGCCGACAGAAGTTTGTCCGGCTTCTGTTGGACGTGAATGCTGGAAAACCAGCATCCGACCGACTCCTGATAAGTTCTCTCAGCCAATGGCAAAGAGCGCTGATTGGAGTGTACTGGCGAGGGGCATTCTCCCGTCAGAACACAACAGCTCAGCAGGGGAGATCGCTGAACTAACCTTGCATGGTTGGTATAGCGGCTACTACCGGAACGGACAGTTTTTTTTCGTTGAACCTGCGGGTTTGAACAAAAAAAAAACGGATAGCGTGTACCCGGCTTAAGGCCAGGATTGGCCAAATCACGTCTAGTGTTGATGTCCTCTTAATCTGACATGCTGCTACAAAGTATAAAGCTGAACTCTAGGAATTCAGCCACTTTACACTGCCCTGCACATGCTCCGCAATGCTCTAGCATTTTTTTTTTTATTTCACTTTTCGTTAGCCATGTTCCTGCAACAGAACTTTCTATGTAAATTAATAAAAGCAGCACTGGAATGTCAGACATTTAAGAATGCAAAAATTCACACTGTAAAGTCCTTAACATAAGTATTAATATGTCCTGTATTTATAAAAATATGACCTATTGAATTTCTCCTTCAAGAAACATGGAGGGGTCCCCAAATTCCCCAAGAATGTCTGTAAACAGCACATGAACTGCTGGTGTTTACAGTGTTTACAGTGCTCAGCATACTGAGCACAAATGCTCAAATAAAATGCTCAAATAAAGTGATCCTTCTAAAGAACCGCTGTCATTTTGGAGGCTCTAGATTTTCATAGCAGATGATGCTGCATGTGAAAACTAAATCTTCAATTCCTAGTTAAAAACTATGGGTACAATTATTAGTAGTAACACAGAGGAGATCTTAAGACCTGGACTTTCAGTATTTCTAGGACCAGATAAAATGAATAAATAGATAATTTGGAAGTCCTCTCTGAACTTGCTATATACTCTCATATTTTTATACCTTCTGCATGTTCTACGGTACTGCTTTTCTATTTATGTAGTATAGACATGTAAATAAAGGGTATACAATAGTGTCATGCTGCTTTTCTTCTCCTTGGGGGTTATACTACTCAGTAAGAATTATTTCTACACATTGAGGTCACACAGAACACTTCAAAGTGACACACTGGACACAACTGAGAAGAATCTTCATACTAAAGGAGAGTTGGGATCATACCAGGCAGGTGCTGGCAGGGGCCTAGCACAGAGGCGGGTGGAGATAAAGAGGGGCAGGCACCAGAGCAGAGTAGATGGGTGACAGTCAGGAAGGCTAGATGGGAAAGTGCCAGGGAGGCTGGTCTTGGCCTGGAACATCCCAATAAGTATGCCCTGTTGCATGACATTGGTGAAATCAGTCAGGGATCAGCATTGCTGGAGCAGAGTGATGCCCCTAGCTGCCAGGGGAATAACTCCTCCAGTGAGGGTGGGAGTAAAGCCAAGGGAAACGAAAGACAGATTCTGGTGGTAGGGGACTCAATTTCTTCAAAGGACAGAGAGGGCAATCTGTCACAAAGACCTGAAGCACCAAACTGTATGTTGTCTACCAGGTGCTCGGGTTCAGCCCATCACAGATCTGGTGGACAGATTACTGGGAGGGTCTGGGGAAGCCACGGCTGTCATTGTGCACGTTGGCACCAATGACAGAGGAAGATGGAGTGTCCTAAAAAACTATTTTAGGGACTTAGGAGCTAAATTGAGGAAAAGGAGTTCCAAAGTAGTATTCTCAGAAATACTACCGGTACCTCGAGCCACACCAGAAAGGCAGAGGGAGATTAGAGAAGTAAACAAGTGGCTAAGGAGCTGGTGTAGAAAGTTTGGGTTTCTGGAGAACTGGATCGACTTCTCAGTTGGTTACCAGCTCTCTGGCAGGAACAGACTGCACCTAAATGGAGAAGGTGCAGATTGGCTGGGAGTGAAGATGGCTAGTTAGAGGGGCTTTTAAACTAGGCGACGGGGGGAAGGGTCCAGGGTAGAGATAGTCAGCACGGAATAAATTCCAGAGGGTAGTATTGGGGGCATTAGTGGTAGGCTGACTAAAGCACCTAAACCCGAGGAAAGTACAGTAACAAGTTCTATCTGCAATCTCAGAACACCCAATAAAGGAGATAGTATGCAACCGGTCTAAACTATGTGGCATGTTCACCAATGCCAGGAGTCTGGCGGACAAGATGGGAGAACTAGAGCTACTCTTGTACGAGGAGGAGTTAGATTTTGTAGGAATTTCAGAGACTTGGTTCGACAGCTCTCATGATTGGCTGGCAACCATTCAAGGGTATTCCCTATATCGCAGGGATAGAGAGGGTAAAAAAGGGGGAGGGTATGCCTGTATATCAAAAATGATGTATAAGTGAATGTGAGAGACGGCATCACTAATGGAGCAAGGGAGGAGGTGGAATCCTTATGGGTAGAGCTACAAAAGGGAGGAAACTAAGGGGAGAGTAATACTGGGCGTATGTTATAGGCCCCCTAACCAGAGGGAGGAGGGGGAGGCAGACCTCCTATCACAATTTGGATTAGTGGCAAGGATGAGAAGTGTCATCATAATGGGGGATTTTAATTATCCAGACATAGACTGGGCGAAAGGAATCGCGCATTCATCTAAAGCTCACCATTTTCTAAAGGTCTTGCAGGACAATTTTATGGGTCAGATGGTAAATGCACCAACTAGAAACAAAGCGTTACTAGACCTACTGATTAAAAACAATACAGACCTGATCACGGATGTGGAAGAACGGGGCAATTTAGGAAACTGCGATAACAGGTAGGGATGGGCCGAACACCCCCCTGTTCGGTTCACAGCAGAACATGCGAACAGGCGAAAAATGTGTTCGAACACGCGAACACCGTTAAAGTCTATGGGACACGAACATGAAAAATCAAAAGTGCTAATTTTAAAGGCTTATATGCATGGTATTGTCATAAAAAGTGTTTGGGGACCTGGGTCCTGCCCGAGGGGACATGCATCAATGCAAAAAAAAAAAAGTTTTAAAAACGGCCGTTTTTTCGGGAGCATTGATTTTAATAATGCTTAAAGTGAAACAATAAAAGTGTAATATTCCTTTAAATTTCGTACCTGGGGGGTGTCTATAGTATGCCTGTAAAGTGGCGCATGTTTCACACATTTTTTTCACACATTTTTTTTAAATGATAGGGGTACATTTTTACATTTTTCACACAGGGGGGATCTGGGGGTCCCCTTGTTAAAGGGGTCTTCCAGATTCTGATAAGCCTCCCGCCCGCAGACCCCCGCAACCACCGGGCAAGTGTTGTGGGGGTGAGGCCCTTCTCCCCATCAACATGGGAACAAGGTGCTTTGGGGGGCTACTCAAAAGCACCCTCCAAATGTTGAGGGCATGTGTCCTGGCACGGTACAGGAGGGGGGGGCGCTCTCTCGTCCCCCCTCTTTTCCTGCAGCCTGCCAGGTTGCGTGCCCGGATAAGGGTCTGGTATGGATTTTTGGGGGGACCCCACGCCATTTTTTTTCATTTGGCTCTGGGTTCCCCTTAATAGCCATACCAGACCTGAAGGGCCTGGTATTAAATTTGGGGGGACCCCCACGCATTTTTTTATTTTGGTTCGGGGTTTCCCTGTGGTGGAATCCCATGCCGTTTTTATCAATGAACTTTTATGTGTATTCATTGTAGCCGCGAGTACATTTAAATCACTTTTTTTCCTTTAGAAATGTAATTTTGCTCTCGGACTGTTCTAAACACGGGAAACATGCGCCACTTTACAGGCATACTATAGACACCCCCCAGGTACAAAATTTAAAGGAATACTACACTTTTATTGTTTCACTTTAAGCATTGTTAAAATCACTGCTCGCCAAAAAATATTTTTTGCATTGATACATGTCCGCTGGGGCAGGACCCAGGTCCCCAAACACTTTTTATGACAATACCATGCATATAAGCCTTTAAAATGAACACTTTTGATTTCTCCCATAGACTTTTAAAGGGTGTTCCACAGCTTTCGAATTAGCTGCGAACACCTCAAATTGTTTACTATTCGGCGAACACCCGATGTTCAAGTCGAACGTAACATCGGGACCATCCCTAACCACAGGTCAATTAGTTTCAGTATAAATCACACAAATAGGAAACATAAGGGGAATGCAAAGACACTAAAATTTCAAGAGTCAACTTCTCTAAACTACGATCCTTGCTAGAATATACTAAATGGGATAAAATCTTAGGAACAAAGAACATGGAGGAAAAATGGGTATGCTTTAAGAGCATATTAAATAAGGGTATAAGCCAGTGCCTCCCAATGGGAAATATATTTAAAAGAGCTAATAAAAGTCCTGACTGGCTTAACTCCAACGTAAAAATTAGAGATCATCATCAGCATTCCAACTTTACAAAGAATGCAACAATAAATGCAAGGGTGCAGGGCGGCTAATATAGGACAAGAAAGGCACATAGCGGAGGAGAGTAAAAAAAGCCCCAAGAAATTCTTTAACGTATAAATAGTAAGAAAGGGAGGTCAGATCATATTGGTCCCATAAAGAATGATGAACGGAATCTGGTTACCAAGGATGGAGAGATGGCAAAGGTATTGAATTTATTCTTCTCCTCAGTCTTCACGAGGGAAACAGGGGGCTTCAGTAACCAAAACTGCAATGTTTATCCTCATGACACGTCACAGGAAGCACCCTCATGGCTAACAGAGGCTAGAATTAGGAATAGACTTAAAAAAACTTAAGATTAATAAGTCACTGGGACCAGATGGCTTGCACCCAAAAGGTCCTTAAGGATCTCAGTCAACTAATTGCCAGACCAATGTTCCTATTTTTTTACGAACTGTCTACTGACTGGAATGGTACCAGCAGATTGGAGAAAAGCCAATGTAGCTCTAATATTTAAAAAAGGGCCAAGATACATCCCTGGGAATTACAGACCAGTTAGCCTAGCATCAATAGTATGCAAGCTCTTGGAGGGGATGATATACAAGATTTTAGTAATGAAAACGGTATCATTAGCAGTAATCAGCATGGATTCATGAAGAATCGTTCTTGCCAAACTAACCCATTAACCTTCTATGAGGAGGTGAGCTGCCATCTAGATAAAGGAAGGCCCGTAGACATGGTGTATCTAGATTTTGCAAAGGCCGTCTGCCTACATGAACAGCTTGTCATGCAGACAGACGGCAGTGTTCAAAAGCCGCGCCGCCTCCTCCCGCCCGTCCGTGATAGGCGGACATTAATTTTTCCAGCAGTACAGTGTTCCGCCTATCACGGATGTCCTGTCATTCTCATCTCATGGACGAGGATGAGAGAATGTCCGTGATAGGCGGAACACTGCACACTGACTGCTGGGAAAACCGAGTGTTCCTCCTATCACGGACAAGGAGGAGGAGGCGTGGCTTTCAAACGTAATGGCGCCGTACACGCTGATCGCCAGGATCAGCATGGGGGGGACACCGGACACATGACACGGGTGACGGGACAGCGGACACCGGACAGCCAGCGACAGCCAGCGATCTGACACAGGAGGCAGATCGGCGGGAGACAGATCGATCGGCACAGGTAGGCTGCACTGGGGACACAGGGGGGGTTTGTATAGGACACAGGGGACATGCAGATGGGCATTTGCTGACCCTCTTTTCCACTTACAGTAGCTGCTCCATTTCCCCCCCTTGCCTTATACACGGGTCAATAACTTTTCCCAGTTTTTTTGGGCTAAATCAGGGGCCTCGGCTTATATTCGGGACGGCCTATACTCGAGTATATACGGTACATGGCAAATTAGGTTTAATGTAGAAAAATTTAAAATAATGCATTTGGGTGGCAAACATATGAATGCAATCTACTCACTAGGGAGGGGGACCTCTGGGGGAATCTAGGATGGAAAAGGACCTGGGGGTCCTAGTAGATGATAGGCTCAGCAATGGTATGCAATGGCATGCAATGCCAAGCTGCTGCAAGCAAAGCAAACAGAATATTGGCATGCATTAAAAAGGGGATTAACTCCAGAGACAAAACGATAATTCTCTCACTCTACAAGGTTCTTTACTGCAAGAGTGGTAGGGATGTGGAATTCTCTTCCACAGGCGGTGATTTCAGCGGGAAACATAGATAATTTCAAAAAACTATTAGATAGGCACCTAAACGACCACAACATGCAGGGATATACAATGTATGCAATGTAATACCGACATAAAAGTGCACACACAGGTTGGACTTCATGGACTTGTGTCTTTTTTCAACCTCACCTACTATGTAACTATATGTAACTAATATGGTACCTAAAACAAAATGGGCTTTGTGTCCTGCCTGAAAAACTCACTTGGAATAAAGCTCTTTCAGGGTTGTCAGCTGTTTTGTCAGAGACTCTGCTTCTTTTTCTTTATCACGTAGTTTGCTGCGCATTCCTTCTAATTTAGTTTGCCACTTCTTGCCTTCTTCCCACCTAATTATCTCTTCTTTAGAGCTCTGCAAATTGAAAACATAATTACAGTTACAGTTGCTGAATTATACTTATGTTAGATATAAGGGTCCTTTATGTTGTAAAGATTGAGTTACAGAACACCAGCAAACTCTGCAAAATCATGCTAGACAGGAGTGATACTAGCCATGTCTCATGTCATATTAACAGCTGTTAAAGTGGTTGTAAAGCATGAGTCTCAACTGGCGGCCCTCCAGCTGTTGTGAAACTACAAGTCCCATAAGGCATTGCAAGGCTGACAGTTACAAGTATGACTCCCACAAGCAAAGGCATGATGGGACTTGTAGTTTCACAACAGCTGGAGGGCCGCCAGTTTAAGACCCCCTGCTGTAAAAGCTCAAGGTTTTTCAACTTAATGCATTCTATGCATTAAGGTGAAAAACCTTCTTTGCTGCAGCTGCCCCCTTTTTCTTACCTAAGCCCAATCTGATCCAGCGATGAGCAAAAGCCCAGCGGCTTCTGCTGCTCTCTCCTCATTGGACAGACTGATAGCAGCAGGAGCCATTGGCTCCTCAAATCAAATCCAGTAACACAAAGCAGGGGGCGGGTCTGCTGTCTGTGTCAATTGATTGGACATGCTCTCCAACATGCATAGATGCACAAAGTCTATGGCAGTGAAAGAGAATGTAGTCAAGCTTCACAATAGATGGTACTGTACACCTGCTAAATGACACAGATTTTATCCACTATTGCCGGAGACTTGCTTTAGGGGTTGTTCAGACAGAGGCACACACCTCCATATCTTTTGGAGTTGTAAGTAAATTAGGTCAATTTGGCAAGAGGTGTCCACTAGAGTCACCCAAATGGTGGGTACACGGTTGACTTTAACATTCCAGATGTGCTTATTTTTCGCAGATTTACCTGACCCCCCCCCCCCCTTGCCAAAGGTTAGCTCACACTATATTTAGTGCAGTCCATTGGGCAATTGCTTTGCATTGGCGGTCCCCTACGGTTCCTTGGGACCAAGTGCTTAAGCGAATGGAGGCCATACAACCTATGGAATGTGTTCATCGCTCCCCTATGGATACTGGGAATTTTGGTCCTCCTACGGTCATGTAGGCTCTTGTTGATCGATGGATGGGTTATTTTTTGCCCATGACATTATATTGCTATTATATCTTAATTATTTTTTTTTTTTTTTTTGTCTTCAGTTTCTCTCCATTCTCTTACCTAATAACAAAAACATCATACTGTATATATTGGTTTACATGTCTAATGAGTACATTGTTTGCCTTTTTTCCCCCCTTTGATTAAATTAAGCTCCATCTGGGGTAAGGTAGTCATGAACATAGGATATGACTCATGTCAAACTGCTATCTATTATGTAACGATAGTCATATATGCTGTCTGAATATTTGCTTTATTCTGTATTCTTTTCACAATAAAAATCATTGGTAAAAAAAAAAAAAAAAATAAGTATCTTACCCCAACATTTCATATTCCTCATGTGTGTCAGTTGTACCATGTACTTGTGTTAAAAAGTATCCTGTCAGATGACCTGCTGTTTTTTCTTAGCAATCCATTTACCACGATCCCCAACTTACTTGCAGACTTCGAGCTATATATAGCAAACTAATATATAGCAATCTAACTTTCACATCATTTTCAAAAATCTGAAGCATTCAATTTGACTCTCTCAGCAAACGTTCTCCAGAACCTTCAGGTCACTTTAGATTTTAAAAATAGGCTGCCTTCCATATCAATATTTTGGTATTCTTTTGTCCAGAAACTCATCAAACTTACATATGCCTAAATTCTCTGCTTTGCTATTCCGGTTCTGCACTGAGCTGTCAGCATGGTCTACCTACAGCTTTTCCTGGACGCGACAGTGTAATGTCCTCAAAAACAACATCTTCCCTAGGTTTTTGTACCTACTCCAGGCAATCCCAACTCACATTCCATTGAGATATTTTAAATTGCTACAGTCCATGCTTAACAATTTTGTCTGGGTTTGAAAAACAGCTAGGATCAAGCATTCAGTCTTCTTCAGACCAAAATCCTATGGTGGGATGGCACTGCCTGACATTAAACACTGCTACTTAGCCAATCACTTTACGCACGGCGCTTCTTTGAATATCTCACAGGCCACTTTAAGTGTACATTCTACCATTCCTCTGACATGGAGAGCTTGCAGTGATGCTTTTTTAGCATATGGCTTTTCTATCTCTCCCTCCCCAGTGGAATAAACTGACTTCACACTAGGTAAAAGTTATCCAAATGACCCTTTTCAGCATGCCCTCTGGTTCACCTACGAACTATTAATCGTTGGGCGTTCGCAGTCTATCTTATCTTTCCATAGGTAGTAAATGCCAAGAACCAAACTGATCACACATCTGCATCTGACTTATGTTGGTGGTGTGATTTGCCACAGACGGATTTACTGCATATTTTCTGGTCCTGTTCATGATTGCAGAATTTTTGGAACCAAGTTATTGCCCTGTCCCAATGATTGGCCAACTGTCATTCACCATAATGACTTCCCTTTCAAAATCTACAAAAACTTGGTGGTGATCCAAGATCTTGCATCCGAACCCTATGGGATCCTGCCTTGCCACCCTCTAAGCAGCAATGGCTCAGATGAATTGAAGATATCAAACATATACTAGCTCACTCAAGGGGACTGCATCCAAATTCCTCACTGTATGGTTCTACTGGTTGGACTTCCGCTATACTGATAAATATAAACAACTCATTGCAGGTGTACCCCCCTTCCCCCGGCCCTCTGGAGTTAAATACCCCACCCTCACTGTTTTTGTCTTTTACCTCATATATACTCATGATATTACTGGCACTATTTCAGGCACTGTGCTTTCCCTGTCTGGGTTTAACGCTGGCCGCTAGCAATAATCAGGGACAGGGACGGCACCCGCGTCCCCCCACCGGGAAAACACAATAACTCCATGGGAGGGATTTCCCCTTCAACACTAACCGTGCTGACGGGTGAATCAAGTGATTTTCTTTCTTGCAACCCATGGTTGCAGGAAAGAAATTTGCATCATCTAATAGTTTAGTTACCCTTATCTTGATTCTCCCATGCCATTGAAAAAAAAATCTTAGCAACCCTATACCACTCTTCTGCACCACGGAAAGATTATTAAAACATCTGCCCTCCACATTACCAGCCTTAGATTTTTTTTTTTCTCCAAAACTGACAAAATAAGGCATCACATTCTTAACACACCACACGTTTCTTCTACATCACTTCCTGGCTGACCCAATGTTTTTATATATGTGTTATAAATGCTATCTGCAGCTAGTACACTGATTCACAGCAGACCATCAGTTTTTTGTTTGGTTTAAAGTATATTTTTTTCACTTGGGATCATTGCACCATATTAAGTTGGTATATATATATTTATATTTTTGGTAGTTTGCTACACTGTTTATCTGTCACCACAGGCCGACATTACCATCCTAGGTGGTGTCAGGTGCATACATATCTCCTTGACGTGTTAGGTATTTATATCTGTTCATCTAATAGGCCACTTATATTATATCCCCACATTGTGTGGTGTAGGTGTTATGCACCAGGCTGAATGTTGGGTTTAAACCACATCACTTAATAGGCTATTTCTTTAATTTTCACATTTGTGTGTTTTATTTTGTCACTCTTTATCTGACTAACCAATAGGGAGCGCCATTTTCCCCACTTATTATATTTTACCCTTCCTTGCCAAGATCCTTGAGTGGGCTGTGATATCTCAGTTACACAATCACCTGACCTTAAATAACCTATTTGAAGCCCTCAAATCTGGTTTGCGGCAACTGCGCAGCACAGAAACAGCCTTGGTGAAAGTCAACCTTCTGTTAGCTTCTAACTATTCTTATTCTACTAGATTTTAGTTCTGCCTTTCATACTGTAGACCACAATCTTTTACTCCCTTGCCTTGAAACCATATTTGGAGTCTCAGAATTGGCTCTGAAATGGTTTAAAGCGGGGTTCCACCCTAAAGTGGAACTTCCGCTCATCGGAACCCCCCCCCCTCCGGTGTCACATTTTGGACCTTTTGGGGGGGAGGGGGGTGCAGATACCTGTCTAAGACAGGTATTTGCACCCACTTCCGGGCTTAGAGTCTATGCCTCTTCCTGTCCCTGCTGGGACACACACGGGTCCCAGAGACAGCGCGGAGCATTCCTAATGCATTGCGAGACTCGTGTATGCGCAGTAGGGAACCGGGAACCTTATCCAAAAGCCATAGTTGTCTACATTTTTCCTGCAGAGGCTAACAGGCAACACTAATCATCACAGGAAAAAATACACTTTCCCTTTAAAAGCACCAAGTGATACCCTGTGAGAAGTATTACATAGAGCTTTATTTTTGGATTAAGCAGGAATAAACTGGTAATGATGCAGTCACTAAATAATAGTCACATAGACACTCTAATCACACCTTATCTTCTCGCGCAGGTTTCCTTTCAGCTTCTTCACTTTTCTTCTCCAACTCCAGTTCAAGCTTTTTAATTTTCTTCTGAAGCTCATCTATCATGCTCTGTTTACTGTCCAGATCGGACTTGCTCTGAAAAAATACGGACATTTAAAATGTTAGCTATAATCCAGTTAAAAGATTAACATTTACATAAAGTAGCGAGAGCTGAAGGACGTTTTTAAATGGGATTCTATAATGAACAGTGAGAATTTTAGATTAACATGTAAACATAACCTTTTTCAATGAGCATTGCTTCATAGCTATTTTTGCAGTAAACATTCTGCACTTCACAGAGCCTGATAATAAGAGAAGTGATGTACAGTTACTCATACCAGCCAGGGAGATTTCCGTTATAATCAGTTGGTGGTAGCCATAATGATAAAAAGTCAACTCCGATTGCTTTGCATGGATTACTGTAGGGGATTCAAACATCTACCTCTGCTGAAGAGAATATAGTAAAATATGCTCAGGATTATCTTTGTTTTGCTGGTTTCCAAGCAAGGCTGACCATATAGTCACGCTGCCAACACAGGTGTCCCCTTCACGCTTCATGTTAGAAATGGATTATGGGTGGACAGTCCTTTAGGCTTCACCAGCTCTGTTAATCTGAATTTATTACAGCAAGTCACAAAAGGAGAACCGTGAAATGTACAGTTAGATGGACCTTCAGAGATATTTTTGAAATGCTTTTGAACTTAAATTTAACAATTTCCTTGGTGATTTAATATATACTTTGAACAGCTACTGTATGCCCCTACAGTCACAGCAGGGGGCTATAAAAGAATAACATCAGTTTTATTACAGATTTTATTTTTACAAAGCTGGTTTATGGATGATTTTAACCAATTTACAATACTTCTGTAATGTTTGCAAACCATGGGTAAAAGAAAGGAGTATTTCATTAAAAGCAAAAGGGAAATCCCTTCTTGAAACATATCTAAACCCAAAAGAAAAAAATGTAATATATTGCTGCTTGCTAGTCTTTACTTGGCTGCATTTGTTTTTCTCCCAGGCAATTTCCCTGTATTAATTCTTGAAAATAACACACTTCCTGTTCCTTCATGTCTACCCTCATGTCTTTATTGTGTCTATGGAGGGAGCCGTGGCTGTCACACAGGCTGGACTTTAAATATGTCTGCCTTTGTTCATTCCCATTATGTGTGGACTGATGAGACTAGTAGTTTACAATAAAAATATAAAGATGTTTGTTCTTTCTTTTTAGGTCACTGAAAGTGGCAAAGACACTGCAATTTCTTGAAAGATCAACATGTATTTTCTGTACTTGCTGAACATGATCTTAGCCTGAAAAATGAAAAAACGAATGCAGCCCCTACATCTAATGCCTGATAAGCTGCAATATATTACATTTTTGTTTTCAGCTTTAGATATGCTTTAAATGGCTGTCAACAAAACAGGTATTCCTAGGGGGATGATTTAACCTATTTTCCTGATAAAGTGACAATTGCAAAACGTTAGCTTTGCCAATGTTTTCTGTCCCAGTGATAATGGTCTCAAGGACATAAAGAGTAGGTGGATCTCACCAGATGGCACAGAGGTCTTAGCTGTTCCACACGCTAGTCAAACTGAAAAAAACGAAAGAAAACCCAAATCTTAAAGTGATAGTAAAGGTTCGTTTTAAAAAAAAAATTACAAACATGTTATACTTACCTCCTCTGTGCAAGAGTTTTGGACAGAGCGGCCTCAATCCTCCTTTCTGGGGCCCCCAGCGGCGCTTTTGGCTCCTCCTCTTCTGGAGTGCCCCCATGGAGAGTCACATTCCATGGGGAAACTCGTGCGGGCACGCTCCCGAGTCCTGCTGCTGCGCCCATAGACACAGACAGCAGGACTCGGCCCCGCCCCCGTGTCACTGAATTTGATTGACAGCAGCGGGAGCCAATGGTGGCCAAGTCAATACGGCGTACGGAACCCTTTTCTCCCTTCGTCACTTCAATTACCATAAGCTTATATCAGAATTGGCCAGCAGACTCCAACTCAATTCTATAACTGTTTAGCGCTGATCAGAGTTATTAATCCCTAATGTGGCTGCCCCCCGACCCATGCCGCCGCTTCTCTGCCCCCTGCCTCTCCACCCCCGCTGCACCCTTCCATCTAAAACTGCCCCCCCCCACTCTCCTCTCCTATTCCCATTACCCCCCAATTCCCCTCCAAGCACCAATTACCCCCCGCTCCACCCAATCCGACCCCCCCCCCCTGCAAACCCGCTCCCTGCAGCCACCATCATTATCCGGCATCCCTCCTCTTCCACTACCGCCACATTCAGGTGCTGCATGGGGGGTCCAGCTGTGTCCCCCACCGCCAGTCAGATCACCCCCCCAAAGGCCCCGCACCCCTGATCCATGGCCGCTCTGAGCGCCATCTCTCCTTCCCCTCCCTTTGCCTGCAGCTTCTCCCTGCACTGATCTCCGTGATCTATCAGGCTGGATATCGTGGCGGGGGAACGGTGCGCAGGGGGGGGGGGGTGAAGTAGGGGCTTGGGGGGGCTTAGTGTGTATACCAAGCCCCCCCCCCCCTGTAGAAGAGGGCGCAAGCAGCGATCACTATTTGCTGCTATGTGCCCACTGACAGCTGATATAGTGTAACCGCAAGTGTTACAATGTATCAGACTGTCATTTTCTAAATTAATGGAATCTTTATACAGGTTTTTTAATTCATTCAAGTAAAGTGATACAGAGAAAAAGGGACTATCTTCAGTCCCTTTCTTTGTCAAAAAAAGAGATATGGGGGTTTGTTTGGACCTCTGATATCTCACCAAAGACCCCCCCAAAAAAAGCTATTAAAAAAAAAAAAAAAGACTGTTATAAAAATAAAATAAAAAGTAAAAAAATAAAATAAAAAAAACAAACATAGTAAGACCCCCCCAGGTCTGCCCACACTCACCCCTCCACGGTGACGGTACCCCCCCCCCCCCCCCCCCGCACTCACCCCTCCACGGATACCTCAGCTTCTCCTCCCGGTCAACTCGATCCCTCTTGATTGGCCAGGAGGAGAAGCTGGAAGACTATAGCGAATATTCGCTATTGTCACAAGTGGGTGGGTTTGGGGTGCAATGCTCTGCGCCCCAAGCACAACCTTTTTCAAGCCAATTAGAGCTCAGGCTCTAATCACGTGGTTTGAAAAAAAAACAAAAAAACATACATATGAGTTCAGGCGCCCTGCAGGGGTGCAGCTCCCCAGCGCCCTAATGGACCAGCCGCACCTGGCTAGACCTCTTTCACATAGAGCTGACTCTGTCAAGCAGATCCGCCTGCTCAGAGGGGGATCTGTCTGCTGATCCCAGCTGAGCAGGTGAATGACAGGTCCGTGCCTGCTCCGCTGATGCAGAGTTGACAGGGACACAGCTCGCTATTCTCTATGGGACAGTCGGATGGCAACGGACCGCCTGTCCACTTCCATCGGATAGCATCCAATCTGCTAGATGGAATCCCCATCTGTCTGTTTTTAGCAGACTGGATCGTATGCAGGTTGGTGTAAACGGACACATATCCATTTACATCAGCCTCTCCATAGAGAACAATGGGTGGTCCGATTGGGCCCACCTGAAAAATGGACAGGCAGACCCGATCAGTGTGCTTGTGTGAAAGGGGCCTAAGGACTTGTTCACTCAAGGCATACACAGTGCACTTTTACAGGGATGCACAGGTGTTCCGTGCATCTCTGTGCAGGCAGTAACATTGATTTCATTTGGGATGTAGCACCTGCATGAACAGAGCCATTGCTCCTAATTTTACATCCATGTAGGTCCGCATGCATGTCCCTGAGCTCACATTGTCTGCGTTCGGGGTCGCGTACCCACACGGATGTCAGATTGGGAACAGCAGCTATGCCTGTGCAGCCATTGCATCCCGATTGACATAAATGGGACTGCCTGTATGGGGATGCAACACCTGTGCATCCCTGTGCGGGTAAACATGGCCCTTCCTGGGCATACACTTTAGTATGCCACATGTGAATGATGCTTTAGTACTAATTTAGCAGGAATTTTGTAAGTTATGTGGTGTTTATGTGCAATGATTTTAGTGTATTGTTTGTGAAAATAGCGATATGATATGAACATTTGGCAATTATTGTGGGGCCCAAAAAATCTGTAGCACTTTTTTTTATTGTACAGGTCATGTACTTTCAGAAAATGTCTAGTTTGAGGGGTCTTTTTCAAATTCTAAAAGCTGTAAGTGAAAAATTAAAACCTCCAGATTTTGAGAAATTTTCACCATTTTGCAAAAAGGCGCAATTTAAAATTTACAAATATTTGTTATTTATTAACTACATACAGGTTAAGCTTTTATATTTAGTAGGGATTTAGCAGGAATTTTGTAAAATTAGCTGTGTTTTTATCTGCTAATAATGGTTTTAGTATATTTTTTGCAAATATATTGGTTTGATAAACATCTGCTTAAATACCCGGGGGTCTAAAAAAATCAGTAGCGCCTTCCTTTTTTTTCTAGAGGTCATATGCTTTCAGAAAATATATGGTTTTGGGGGTTGTTCACAAATTCTGAAAGCTAAATGGGAAAAATTAAAACCTTCAGATTTGAGAAATTTGGATATTTACACTTTTTTGTGTCAATTTTCACCATTCCTCAAAAAGGCGCAATTTAAAAGTTACAAATATTTGTTATTTATGAACTCAATACAGGTTAAGCTTTTATATTTAGTAGGAGTTTTGAAAAATTTGCTGTGTTTTTATCTGCCAATAATGGTTTTAGAGTATTTTTTACAAATATATTGGTTTGATAAACACTTGCTAAAAAATCATATATGGTTTGGGGGGAGGGGGGGGGGGGTCTTTCACAAATTCTGAAAGCTAGAAGTGAAAAATAAAAAAGCAAAAGGAAAAATTGCAAAAATGGAGCACAGGACCTGGCAGCGAAAGGGTTAAAGTATACTATTCAGAAACCCGACTATTCTAGAACATGAATATGAAATTGGTAAACCTGCCACAGCTTCACAATTTGCTGCCTTGACTTGGGCAAATATTCTCAAAGTGGAACGTTACTCTCTCAGTCAACATTGACTAATTTTATAAATATAATTATATAAATTAATAATTTTAATGCTGCAAGCATAGATAAATATATAGGAAAGTATATTGTATTTACTTTTTTTTAAACAGTTTTTTTTTTTTTTACATTTCTTTAGTTACTTCCTAGTTTCCATGCCTAGGCAAATTATGTCATACACCCCAGAAGCCGTCAGGAGGGGAGGAGGGCTTTTCTCAGCTAAGTACACCTTCCTGCCTGTATGCCTAAAGCACAGCAGCACAGTGGTGTAGTGGTTAGCACTTTCACCTAGCAGTAATAGGGTCGCTGGTTCAAATCCCGACCATGACACCTTCTGCCTGGAGTTTGCATGTTCTCCCTGTGCTTGCGTGGGTTTCCTCCGGGTACTCCGGTTTCCTCCCACACTCCAAAGACATGCTGGTAGGTTAATTAGATCCTGTCGATAAAATTGGCCAAATATGTGTATGTTGTATGTGTATGTGTTTGTAAGCGTGTCAGGACCCCACAGGGCAAGGACCGCACTATACCACAGATGGACACCGGTGGCAAAAAGCGCCCCGAGGCGATTCAGTTCGCATAGGTTGTGTTATACAAGTCATTCATTCATTCAAGGCCAGATTAATTCCAGGAAGTAAATGCTACAGGAATCATCTGCCCTTACTCAAGATGGCCCCAGCCAGAAATGTTAGGGGGGTATTTTTCAAAGTGATTTCTCCACAAAATAAAGCATGGAAGCATGGAGGCATGGATGGATGGGCAAGTTTGCTTCTCGATAGTAAAAATGAATTAAATCGCGCTTTTGGTTTGTGGTGCTCAGATACAGTGAATTTCAACTTTAACTGAACACACAGTTTTCAGCATGCTGGACATTCTTTGCAAGCAATGAAACAATGAACCGAGCAACAACAGCTGCAGAATAGGCTGAAATTTGAGCCATCGGTGGCTCTGTTGGCTTCACCTGACTTGACAAAAGTAAATTTAAAGATTGACTTTGCGGAGTGGAAAATTTGTGGCTTAACAATGAGTGCATCCTATGAGATGCAGTCTCTGTGTAGGTATTCAGGCAGTCGCAGGTGAATTCAATAGCCACCAGTGGAGATTCCCCTTGCGGAGCTCTACCCATGGGCTAAATGAGAGGAATGTAACAGGATATGGCTATCTTTACATACACTGTTCAGTTTTCTCTCATAATACAGATAGGAACTTGCTCTATGTATTGTCACCAATTATTTTTGCCATGACACTGCTGAACCAGCAGACAATGTAAAGGAACAGTTTGATATGTACCTGTACGCTGCTCATCAAACGTTTCACCCTTTTTTTCAGTTCCTCATTTTCCTTATCTACTTCATCTTTTTCCTTCTGTAGCTTATTAAGGGTTTTCTGCTTTGTTCGCAACTCTTGGTTTAGGTTTTCAAGGTCTTCTGTGAGGTTATTCTCTCTAGCCTTGCTAGTTTTTAGGGCCTCTTTAAGCTTTAGTTGTAGCTCATTTAAATCTTCAATCCGTGCCTGTAACGATAATATCATGTCTCTTCACAATTAAATTTGCCTACTTAAAATACCACAAAGGAATTAGGTTTCGGATTAAAACTCTGTAATCAGCTTTTAAGTTAAGAAAGGATAATGTAACAATTTTCATTTGCAACCAACCCAAGCACCAGGGGACATCATTTGCAAGGAGATGCTTAATGAGAGAATTTGCTTCGAATGAATTATTTAACTCCTGTATCCACACAACGAATATCAATAAAACAAGCCAGACTACATAGGTTACTCAAATGCTTTCCATGTTAGCTCACCTCACTCTACCTTATTGATTTAAAGATCAATACCATGTCAAGTGGCAAAATAATACATAAATACCAATTGGGAGCATTGCATCTTTTCCAAAAATGCCAATAGCAAATTGACTGTGTGTAAATAGTTAAAAGAATATTATAAGTTTACTATTAGACTATAAATAACACCTACTGAATTCTCGGTAGCGTAATCACCCTTGAAAGTGGTGGGTACTTGTGTGCAAAGATCTCACAGGAAGAGCACCCAAAGATAAGAGAGACTAAGGGGTGATCTGAAGATGTCCTCCCTGAATTATCAGTTAGTGGACTGATGCTGTGTTTGGAAAACTAGCTGTGATATGACTCAGCACCCGTTACCGGTTTCATCTGTTCTAATGCCCGCTGACCTTTTCAAATACTGGTGAGCAAACAGTCACATACACTTGCACTCTACTGATCCTATTCTATTAAAATATTTGGATTTTAACAAACAATGATAAAATTGACACTTGGATCTCACCGTTGTCCACAAGTGGTTTGCTGTAAAGTGGATCTCTTGTGATCCAATGAGATTAAACCAAGATTTTACTTGAACTGAACCTAAACTGACTTAAGGGTCTCCACTCCATATGTCCGCATCTATGTCCCCATTTGGTGTGTTCCACTGAGGGTGCAGGTCAGTCTAGGAGTCCGCCCTGACCCCATATAATCCACAAAACAAACAGAGAAAAATCTCAGCCACCGCACAAGCCCAGCATGTGGTAAGTGATAGCAGCCTCAGCCTAGCTCCATCCAGGACATGTTTTACCCCACCCACAGGACTTAGTCATGGAAGTAAGCTGCTTGGGTGGGGCGAAACATGTTGGGCATGGCCTGGATGGAGCTAGGCTGAGGCTGCCATCACTTGCTACACTCTGGGCTCGTATGGTGTGAGGTGGCTGAGATTTTTCTCTGTTTGTTCTCAATATTTAAATTTTTCTCCTGCATTTGCTGTCACATATAAAATTGGTGGCGATTGTGTGGGGCTCTGCCTGCACAACCGCATCAATCCTTCAGCAAGATCTGTGAATAAGGAAACTACAAGTCTCATCTCCCACCGCTGTACAAGATTGTGGCCTGCTACTCACTGTGCCTGGATTGTTTCCCTGTGGCCCTGAACTTAACCTCTGATGTACTAGATTGCGGGCCTGCTACCACTGTGCCTGGATTGTTGCCCTGCGAGTCCCTGCTATACCAGATTGCTGTCTTGTGCCCCTGGACTTATTGATGTGCCCTCCTGCTACCCTGTTATATTTCTGCCTGTCCCTCATTGTGTTTGGATTTTTGCCCTGTGGCCTTTCCCTTATCTGACTCTCTGTTTTTTACGGCCCCTCTCCAAATAAAGAACCCCTTGACAAGGGGCCCTAAAATCACTTGATCTCAACATGTGTTCTGTTCCACCTACACCTCCATTACAGTGATCCTTTAGGTAATCTCCATGAAAATTGCTGACCTTTTCAACATATTTAAACAGGCAAACATTAGATCCTGATTTAAATAGTGAAGACAAATAAAAGGTGATACACTTGACCAAATAAAACACACAATCGACACAGTATATACATTTTCATGATCTAATGAAAAAAAAAAAAAAAAAAAAGATACGATTATGTACAATCCCTACATTTGCTACCACTTCAAATGCATGGAATTTGAATTTGGTGTTCCAGAGTAAGTGTCAATGATTAGAACCTCCTTAGGGAGTATGCAGGTTGAACCTGACTTATTTAAACCTAGACATCTAAGGTTTAGTCTTCTCTTTGCTATTGACATTTGTAGTGTCATCATTTCAAGATCAAAGGAGCCCTCTAAGAGCCCCAGAAAAAAAGTGTGGATTCCCATTAGTTCTGAGAAGAAAACAATAAATGTTTCATTTGGAATAGGCTGTAATTTTTTACATGACTATAAATGATGCAGTCTGATAACAGCATCAACAGAACCGTTTGTTTTTCTGACCCCCACTGATTTCTATTTTAGCCTTGTGAGTGTTGTTATTTTTAAATCTCATTGGACTCAAGTGAAAAGAACCATCACATTTTTAAAATAAATTGTTTATTCTTATGTGTTAGCTTTATCTCCCTACTCAGCACATTATAGGTCAGGCATGTCAAAAAATTGTATTTTATGGGCACCATGCAGCCTCTTTGTTCCTTCTCTAAAGCTCCTAGTGGCTTTGAAGATTAAAAAAAAAAAAAAAAAAAAGTCTCAGTTCACAAAACAAATGCCGCGTACACACGATCGGAATGCTCGTCGGAAAAACCTCTGGCGGTTTTCCCGACGGAATTCCGCTCAAACTGTCTCGCCTACACTTGGTCACACCAAATTCCGCCCGTCAAGAACGCAGTGACGTACAACACTACAACGAGTCGAGTTCAATGCTTCCGAGCATGCATCGAATTGTTTGAGCATGCGTAGGAATTTTGCGTGTCAGAATTGCTACAGACGATCGGAATTTCCGATAGAATTCTTTTCATTCGGAAAAATTGAGAACATGCTCTCAATTCTTTGCTGTCGGAAATTCGGCCAGCAAAATTCCGATGGAGCCTACACACGGTCGCATTTTCCGATGAAAAGCTCTCATCAGTCTTTTTCCGATCGTGTGTACGTGGCATTACACATCAGGGTGAAGATACTTATTTAAAAAAAGGAGTTATTTTCAGTATAAGGCCAAACTCACAAGTCTTTAGCACAAGGATCTTACGGATACTGGCCACATGAGATCATTACCCTGGTGTGTTACATTTGTGAATTTAGCCTATGATTGAAAAGAGGAAAATAGAGATAGATATATCTGTGCTTGCTTGTTAGCTACCTCCAAAGGAGGCGAGCCTGAAGACCATCTTCTGAGGATGGTGTGGCCTTACCTAGGGACGCAAGAAATAGAGGAAGTCCAGAGGGTGTACCTCAAGTCTGCTATGCAAGAGAGATAGGGATAGGTAGAAACAGAAAGCTAGATAGAGAAGAAAGGTAGAAAGAGAGATAAATAGAGATGATACTTCGCCTTTAATTTGTGCTCACTTTCAGCGATTTCCAAGTGTATAGGCCTGGAATTTAATAATTTGTGGAGTCCGCTGCACAAGATCAATGCCTTGTAATGTGGTGTAGATCAGAATTCTTTTGCTCTTACAACTCTAGGTAAACCCACACCATCTGTGGGAGACAGAGGGTCAAACTTATGTAACAGAGAGATCGAGACAGAAAGATTTCAACTTTGGAACATGCTACATGTTCCAGCTCCTGTAGCCCTCCACTCCAGACCCTCCCATCCTGTGACAGCAGGTGGGGGATAATCTCCCCGCACCCAGTGTCACAATTTAAAAACAGCACGGCCAAGTCATACATTTACAGAGTTCTGTGAATGTTTAGGCACTATCCAGGTTCTGAGCGCTGCAATACTTTGTATCAGCACCTGGTACTGTTATTTTGCTAGTGTTGTCAAGTTGGAGCTATCTCCTGCCCAACAGCACAGCACAGTTCAGATTCAGTTCAGATTCTAGAAAGAGGAAAAGTTGCAGCCCAGCAGAGTGTACTGACATGAGTAAAGCAGGGTATGCACAGACCGAAAACTGGACAGTTCAGCAGAAATTTTGGTCCATGTGTACCGCTGTCTGTTCAACAAAAGCCATTCCAATCGATGGGATGGGTAGGGTGTCAAAATACAATAAAACAGCGGAAAAGATCCCTGCACCACACATCAATGTGTTGATGCAGACAATTTTTTTTGTTTATATAAAAAAAAAAAAAAACTGAACGTGTGTACCCTTCTTAGCCACTAAACACCAATGAAAGATTTAAAGAGGAAATGTGGGCAAAATTAAAAATGGACATATATAATGCAGTCTGCCAATAGCATTAACACAGTTGTTTTTTTGAGTCCCCCTTTAACATTTTTAATGAGTTTTATAATCTGGTGATCTGACCTGTAAATCTGTCACATAAAATTTCAGAATCTGCAACCCACACGCCCGATCCCCCCTCCCTTTGACAGGGGATCTTTTCCCCACAGCTGCTGTCACAATTTGAAAACAACGTGGCTGTGCAGGGCTCCGCCCACATGGCTGTGTCATTCATTCACAGTTTCCTGTGAATGGGTAGAGTACCGTCAGCCATTGTGGCTGACAGCTTGTAGTTCTTAATGAACTATGAGGGTGCTGGTGAGCGCTCTGGTAGCTCATTGACTCTTCCTGCTCTCAGTTAACTGCCTGTCCATATGATGTATGGGCAGAAAGCTATCTTGAGAGTCTGCAGGAGCATGAGACTGTGCCCGTGATCTGCTGATCGCGGGTGCAATGCTCTGTAGGCTCCTTAGAAAAATTACTATAAATGCACATTTTTATACCTGCAAAAAATGTGCATTTAATGTTTTTTTTCAAAAGGTGAACTTATCCTTTAAAATGGAATTAAAAACTTACCGGCCCTCTCTGGCACAGACTTCTTCAATGGTTTTCATCCAGGTTCAGGATTTTAGTGTGCACAGGAGTTAATTTATTCTGGCAACAATGTGTGCCGAGAACGTACACTGAGTAGCTAAGCATAAGTGGCAAATAGAGGGTTGAGAGAAAACATTTAACACTGACAGGGGTGACGCCAAAGATGGGGTGCATTTTGCTTCCACTGACTCCAATGATGGGGTGCATTTCATGCTCATTGACACAATGGGGTGCATTTTGCTCCCACTGACACCAATAACCAGGCACATTTTGCTTTCACTGACACCAACAATAGGGTGCATTTTTCTCACAGTGACCCCAGAGATAAGATGAATTTGCCTCCCAGATCCACTGACTATAGGACGTATTTTTGTACCCACTAAGCAGCAGTGTAAGGAGCACAATGTTGTTTACTCCTGACATCTGCAATTCTGTACTTTACAGTGTTTGACTGTTGCACAGTATACATACTATACATCTTGCCAAAGAATTTTATTGTCTCCATTTTGCTGGCTACTATGCACTCCCTGACTATTTTAATTACGTTTTTTTTTTTTTTTGGCAGGGTCAGATAAAGTGGTAGCTCTCTGTTTGGTGTAAAGAAAAACATATGTTTTTTAATGATATTTTGTTCCGAAGTGTATGCATGTTAATATTGGTCACTGAATCTACCCAGTGGGTATAAAGAGAGCCACAAAAACCTGACAGAGGCTTACATATTCTATCTAGAACTAGAAAAAGTTTTGGCTGCCAATAAACTTTAAATAAATCACACTATTCTGAATGAGCCATTTAAGGAAAGGTTACACTTTGCAAGTATAACTAGAGACTTCATAGACTGTGGTTATATTATTTGTGTCAGAACCTCAAAACAGATTATAAAATAAAGTTCCTTATGCCGTTTTTGAGATGTCCAGAAATACAGCAGTAATATGCAATTCATACTTGCACATTAGCATTAATTCCAGAAGTAGCATTCCAAGCTATATCCCTGACCATTCATGCATGGTGTAGCTGGAAATATGTAAAATAAAATGTCACCACTCTCACCTTTAAATCTTTGGTCTGTCTGTCAACAATCTGCTGAATGTTTAAATTGTCCTCCTTTTGTGCTGCAGCGGAAATAATCTGCTGTTCAGCATGAGCAGTCATTTCTGCCCGAAGAGCTAGCAGAGCTTTGCTTAAAGCCTGGAAAAAAGATAATACAACATAGTAGCACAACTGTCCAATACACTTAATAAATCCAAACGTTCTAAAGTTTAAAAGGAGATAATTTAACAAGCAAGGTAGCCAAATATATATAAAAAAAAAAAAAAATTAATATATGGGTAATTAATGGGAGCAAAAAGGAACCGTAAAAGTGATTGTAAAAAAGGAATAAAAAAAAAATAACAAACACGTCTATACTTACCTGCTCTGTGCAATGGAATAGCACAGAGTGTCCGTGAATCTCCACTTTTCAAGTCCCCTGCTGGCGCTCCTGGCCCCTCCTCTCTGTCCAGTGCCCCCATGGGAAGCTGCTTTCCATGGGGGCACTTGTGCGTGCTCGCACCAAAGCCCCGCTGCTGTGTTCATTGACACAGACAGCAGGACTCGGCCCTGCCCCCGCTCCCTCATCACTGGCTTTGATTGGCAGCACTGGGAGCCAATAGCTCCCGGTGCCCCAGCAAGACCCGGAAGTTAGAGGAGCTGCAGACATACTGGATCGAATGAGGGCTCAGGTAAGTAAAAAGATGGGGGGGGGGGGGGGGGGGGAGAAGGGTTTTTATTGATCCCAAAACATTTTTTACCTTAATACAAAGAATGCATTAAGGTAAAAAAATGTTCAGGCTTTACAACCACTTTAACCCAAAATTAAAAAAATCATTACATGTCAGCCAGTTGCAATGTGCCTCTTAGGCCTTTCTGCAAGCTTTCTTTATAATATTTTTTTTAATCTGGTGATCATGCCTTCCTTGGACCTTTATAGGAGCTTTGCTCCTAGGGCAGAAAGTGAGTGAAAAAGCTTGCCCCCATATAGGTCTATTTGGAAGCAACCATTTTAAACTTTATAGGATGAATGCTCCCTGCTGCAGAGCTTGCTCCTTTCAACTCCTTGGCCTGCCATTCCACAGTTATGTCATTGCTTGTAGATGTGCATCAGCTAGGACATGGCACAGCCATGGGCCTGCAACCTTAAAAAGGCAGAAAGAGCGACTGGCCACAGCTCAAAAACAATAAAACAAATATAGATAAAGAGTGGGAAAAATACAATTTTGAATTTCACATTCTACAAAAAAAATGTGGAAGGTTTGAACATAATCATACTTGAATTCCTGGTCATATGTAGATATGTTCTCAATCTGCCCCTATGAACCGAGGGAGATGTGTAGAGTCACTGGAGGGTTCCACCCCACTGTACAGTGCCAATGACATTTTTTTTTTAAAGTGCCACCACTACTGTCCATAGAAACTGTTACCCAGATCAGGATCAAGATATCTAGTGCCTGATATGCAAGAATGCTGGCTACTGAGCAATAATGTAAAAGGTAAGCAAGCGTATTAGGTGTAAGAAAGGCTAGAACGAAAAATATTTAACCCTTATAAATACCACTGAAAAACTAGAATGATCAGCTAGATCCAATAAGAACAAAGTCAGTCATAGAATAGGACATTATATATAGTAGGTAAGGTTGAAGACAATAGTCTATCCAGTTCAATCTGTGTAGGTGTACGTGTGTCAGTGTGTATAATTATTTCCCATATCCCTGTATGTTGTGTTCACTAAGATGCACGTCCAAGAGTCTTTTAAAAATATCAATTCTCCCCGCTGACACCACCAATTGTGGAAGAGGGTTCCACATCCTCATTGCCCTGACAGTGAAAAAACCCCTACGCAGCTTAAGGTTAAACCGCTTCTCCACCAATCTCATTGTGTGGTCCCGTGTTCTCGTACACTCCCCAAGACTGAATAGTTTTTTCCTATGCTGGGATCGTCATTGAGGTATTTGTATATCGCTATCTTATCTCCTCTCAAGAGTCTCTTCTCCAGGGAGAATAAATTTAACGCATGCAGTCGTTCCTCATAATTGAAGTCCTCCAGTCCCCTTATTAGATTTGTTGCCATTCTCTAGGCTCTCTCTAGCTCCAGCACATTATTTCTGAGGATGGGTGACCAGAACTGGACAGAATACTCCAGATGTGGCCGAACCAGAGCTTTATAAAGTGGCAGGATTATAGTTTTATCTCTGGAGTAAATTTCCTTTTTTATACATGCTAATATTCTGCCAGATTTGCTAGCTACAGCTTGACATTGCATGCTATTGCTCAGTCTTCTACTAGAACCCCCAGATCTTTCTCCATCCTTGATTCCCCCACAGGTTCTCCACCTAGTGAGTAGTTTGCGTTTATGTTTTTAGCCCCCAAGTGCATCACTTTACATTTCTCAACATTAAACCTAATTTGCCATGTAGTTGCATATGTTTTAGGAATGCATTATATTAGATGCACTATTTAAAAAAAATTAAAAAAAATAAATAAAAAAGCAACAATATTGGGATGTGTAAAGTATATAAAGTTGGAGATAGTAGTCATGGTGTTATGTACTCAAGACAATCGCCATGGGACATTATAATGAAAACTGAATTAGCAAGCCCAGAGTAAAAAGTGCATGCTGTGCTAGCTCAACCACAAATAGAAAGTGTTGTATTTTATTCCAAACACTGTATTGCTCTTCAGCATCACAGTTTGTTTCAATGGAGTGAAAATTGTGTATAATAAAAACAAGAGAAATACCTTCTGCTGCTTTTCCTTGTGGGATACTTGGTTCTTCAAGCGTTCCACAAGATTCTTCATTGTTGCAGTTGGAGCTCTGGTGTTTGCCTCTTTTTGGGCTTCAAGTTCAGTATTCAAGTAATTAATTTCCTTTTCCATCTCAGACACCCGTGCTCTTAGTGCCTCAGCTTCACCCTTATGTTTTTTGATCTCCATAATGTAATTCTCTTCAAGCCTAGTTCAAAAGAACATAATGAAATCTATGTAAGCTAACATGGCTTGAAAAATAAAAGCTGGTCTGCTGTAAGCTTTGCATTTGTATCACTTTCACAAATAGGCAATGCATTTAAATTAAAGAGACACAATCCTCTTGTCCATATAAGTAAAATTATTGCCTCCCATTTAAGTAAAAAAAAATATATATAAAAAGAATGATATATATGTGTGCGTGCTATAGCAAAACCTTTTTGTTTTTGTTTTGGATGGAGTGGAGAGGGATTAGAGCACCTGTCAGTTTTTATTGCTTTCTGTGCCCCCATTAAGGACATTCACTCTCCATTTGTTCTGTTTACAATTATCAATGGAAATAAGGTAAACCAATGTAGCACCCTTGAGTGTGTGCTACTAGAAGTTAGTGTAGGTAAAAGCATTTGTCTGGTTCTGGGTCACTGAATCTGGGTCAGGGTTATTAGAGCTCAGGGCTGGAGGACTCATTCTGGCAGCTCTCACCCCCCCTCGAGTGTTGAAGAACATTCTAGAAAATAGCACATAAATAGACATGGGCCATGCCAGCAAGGGAGTTGGGTAGAAGATGGAGATGCAGTGCTGAGGGAGGCTATCGGTGGCCCTTGAGGGACCCCCACTGAGGGGGGGGGGGGGTTACCTCGGGCTGGAGCTTTGGAGGCTGGCCTGGAAGGATCCTACCACAGGAGGCAGTTGGAGGGATTCAAGGCAGAGAGGCAGCAGAAAGACAGTGAGTAGATCAGCACGGTGCAGGTACAGACAAGGAGAGAGACTGCCAGCTGTAGCAGTGCTCTCTTGAAAGCTGCAGTGTGCCAAGTCTTCATCAAACCTTGGCCTGGGGAAACGTCATGTGCATGTCTGTCAGGAAAACTGGGAAAAGGAAGACAGCCAGGTGTGGCTGGTGGAAGCCAGGAGCGCTAGCATTTTCTGCAAGCAGTGGAGCTGGGATCAGTGGCCACAGGGAAGCAGAAGGAGATGATATATGCGGTTTCACTCCATATGTGCTACTTTTCAGGGGACTGAAAGCTCCTGCCTGTAATGGGATGTTTCTGAACTGACAATAAGCCTGTCAGTTCCCTCAGGAGTGAACCAGCAGAAGCTGTACAAAAGAGGAACAACGTTTGTGCAAGTGGAAGGCTAAAGAAGAGTGTAAATAGGGAGGAAGTGTCCCTGAAGGTAATTTATTGTCACACTGGGCATCCCATAATCCTTTACCCCATCCAAGTTATTATGCCCTAATAAAACCAGGGCAAAGACTGATTTCTGTGTCCAGATGAAAGAAGGAAATGCAGTGTGACTGGCTGTGAAGCAGTGGGGAACTATTTAACTTGCAGCCCCTGCAGGGGTAGTGCTACATGAAAATTCCAAATTTTGGGTCGTCCCTAGACAAGTAATAGACGGGAAATCCTCCCATAGGGACACTAGTTCTGGTGACCGGCGGGTCCCCATGAAATTCCCTTAATTTGCAGGGATTTTCACTCACTTCCAGTTTGGCTATGGAACAAGAAGTTAAAGGGAATCTCTGCAATGGGACACAGATGGCAAAAAAAAGTTTTGCCTATAGTTCTACTTTAAGGGCAAACTAGAAATGCCTCTGGATGCCCCTGCCCCATTTAGCATAACATAATAGTGCCCTGTGAACAGATGACTGCCAAACACTATTATGTGCGTGGGTGAACCAGTGACATCTTCCGCTATGTGACAGCAGAGCTTACTCAAAGTAGACTTCTTGGCAGTGAGTTAGCATGGTTAGAGGAGTGCTGCTAGGAGGCACTGTCACTGGAGAAAGCTTCTCTTTAGGCTGTGCATTGCAGGAAAGCTTGCACATTACCACAACGCATTTAATGTACTGTGCAAGCATCTGTGTGGTACCATTCACTTTAAAACGCTACTAACCTTTTGTTCATTACAGGTGAGTTACAGTCCATTTGGGATGACTAATACAATTTGCAAACAAAAAAAAAAAACTGGAGAGTGCAAACTCTGGTGCCGCTGTGCATGGTAGCCAATCAACTTCTAACTTCAGCTTGTTTAATTAAGCTCCGACAAAAAAAACTGGCAGTTGATTAGTCTCTATGCAGAGCTGCACAAGATTTTGCACTCAGGGTGGTTTCTCTCCTCCCCTGTACTTACCACAACACTGCTTTTTAGTTAGGCCCCTTTCACACTTATGTGACTTGTCATGCGACTTGGGACTGCAAAGTTGCATGACAAAGCGTACCCCATGATTTCCAATGAGTAACATTCATATCTGTGCAACTTCAAGTCGCACTGACTTCAAAAGTAGTCCCTGCACTACTTTGGTCCGACTTTGATAAGTTGAGGTCCATAGACCATAGGCATCCCCTGAAATTGCGGCCGCAAAATCACGTGACTTTCAAGTCACAGCAGTGTGAAAGGGGCCTTAAGGTGTAACTTCCCTTTAAAAAAAAAAAAAAAAAAACGGTCCTATGTGTAGAGAAGGGATCCATAAAAGTCTCAACAGTAAGGATGAGCTCTGGCGTGTTCGCACAACCCATGTGCACAGCCCGCCAGGAAGTCGGCACTGCGCTGCACTAATCACAGGCAGTTTTTTTTCCTGATCTGTGCAGCCGCACATTGGGACAATGTCTCACTGTCTGTAGCGCAGCGTAGTGCCGACTTCCTGGCGGGCTATTCACGTGGGGTGTGCGAACACGCCTGAGCTCATCCTTACTCAACAGTAATCCCTAAAGACCAATTTGATTGCTGTGTCACTCCCAGAAACAAGGCTTTGCTATAGGTACCTGATGTATGCCCATACGGAATGGTTTTCAAGAAAGAAAATATTTGGCACAAATATATGAAAGGAAAAGCTATAAAAATGTTTTTCACATTCGCCCTTGTGTGTGAAAATCTCAAACGCTCAGATTCTGACATCATGAAAGGGAAAGGAAAGCAGACTTTTCCTAATTTACACTGGTTTCTAAAATATGTTCTCATTAGGCTTGTTCACATGATCAATTCTGCAGGCATAGCAGTTTAATTAGACAATAGAAAAAATGCTTTGTAAAAAATGTTCTCATTGGGCTAGTTCACATGATCATCCTGCAGTGCCTAGTAGTTTATTTAGACAATGGTAAAATGGTTTCTCAGAAATTAGCTTTATAGAATAGTATACCTCCCAGAAAGCAATAAACCACAATGCTATAAGGTTACCCGGGGATCTATAAAAGTGTTCAATGAACATATCACCATCAAGAGAGTGCATTGAAATACTCATGAAAGGCTACTTTATAACAATCCACTTTATTGCCTGCATCCTTCTATTGGGGATGCTTAAAGTATCTCAATAAATAAGGAAAAAGTAGAAATTCATAGTATTAATCAGACACATGTATGTTATTAAGAATATATGAGGTTTTTCTAAAAAAACTAAAAAATAAAATATCTATTTTGGCAAAAAACAGTAGCAAGAGAAGAAAACAGTATGTGAACAATGTCACATATTTTTGTTTCTGGCTTTCAGATAATATTGGAAATCTTATTTCCAGATGCCAAAATGGATAGATAATGACTACAAAACCATTCATATAATGCAGTAACTAATAACTTTAAAACTGAACACATATGAATTACACAGGTTCTGTGGCTGATTAAGGTGGTGATTAAACTTGGTGGCTTATCTGCAGTAAATTGGCCTCAGAACCTGTGTAATTCATATGTTTTTGGGTTTAAAAGAATAAGGTGGCAACCTTGCTTTGTTCCCATCTGCTAATTCAGAGACTAGAAAGTCTAGAGCAGAATAAAAATTCTTATACTATGTCCGGGGGGGGGGGGGGGGGGAGGGTGGCGGGGGGGGGGGGGGGGGGGGGGGGGGGGGGGGGGGGTGTTGGTGGCGGAGACGGTGGCCAGAGCAGATGGTGGTGTGAGGGATTAGCTCTGCCTCAACAGGCATAATACAGCGTCTGACAGCACACAGAGACACCCAAAATCAGCCCTCATAACAAGGGGGGACTGAGAAGAACACCCGGAGCAGGATGAATAAATGGGAGGAGAGAGAGGAACCAAGGAAACTGATGGAATTCTTCCCTCCTGTGGTGGGCTGGCCGATCCAAGATGGTGCCGGCGATGGGACCTGTCCTCCCTCATCCTCAGCAAATGTGCTCAGCCATGCACTGCCATTCAAGGGTGGGTCACCTGATACAGGCCATCCACTGCCATCCTCAGAATTTAGCAGCCCTGTTAAGCAGAAACGGAGGCTGGGGGAAAAGAGGGGGGGGGGAGAAATAGAGGAAGCAGCCTCATACAGCCAGTATCTAGATTCATTCCCCACCACACGGCAGCCCATTATAGACACTACAATAAAGGAGATGCTGCAAACATTAAGGGGGCCCTCCAGCAAGACATGGCATCTTTCATGAAATCCACAAAAAGAGAGATGACAGTAGTTAGCAACAGAGTGGGTATGTGGAAAGGAAAATGGAGGAATTTACTCTGGCACACAATGAGCTAGTGGATGCCCACTTTGATGTGGAAGCAGAGATCAAAACCATGCACCTCAAAATGGCGGATATAGAGGACAAGTCACGCAGGAACAACGTCAAATTCAGCGGGCTGGGATCCCCAAATCCATTAAACCAGCTGACTTGTACTTGACGACAGCTCTCCCATCGCTGGGGCCTGCTGACATTATTATAGACAGAGCCCATAGACTGCCAAAACCGTCATACCTACCTGAAAAAAAACCCAGAGACGTTAATAGATAAAATACATTTCTTCCATGTGAAGGATCAATTGATGCGATATTCCAGACAACACCCTGCACTTCCAGGCCCTTTTGCAGGAATCGCTGGAAAGACGCATGGAACTCCTCCTGAAATGGTGTCTACTCCCTATGAAGGGCAACCCTGCTGAATCTGAACCTTTCCCAAAATAGCATAATGCTCAACCGCAAAAGCTTCACAGCTTACATACAAGTTTTAATACCCTCCTCAGGGTGCCTAAACCCTTAGCGCCTTTCTGGTTTATCATCACATGTTTCTGTGACACCTAAGATAGCACCCATTGTTCCGCTGATACAAGAACTGTTAATATTTCATATATGTGATGTATCCCATATTATGATCTCTACAACAGTTGAAAATTGCATTTTGCAAGTTCCTGACTATGTCAGTTTGGTTTAGTCTTAATGCACTTTGTTCCTTGAGGGTTATGATAAATAATTATCCTCCTCAGCACATGCACATTTCCAGCACTGAAGCTTCATCTCTTCTCATACCAAACACTACCACTGGATGGCAACAAAGCACCTTCTACCATTCAAATGAATCTTAAAGAGGAAGTAAACCCTCAGCATGAAAACGAACAAAACAAAAAACCCTGCAAGGCAAAGGCATAATTAGCTAGTATGCATAGCATACTAGCTAATTATGTATTACTTACCGCAGATCGAAGCCCCCGCATCGGTCCACGTCTCCCCCGCCGACATGTTGTCCCGGAGTGACTTCTGGGTATCGCGGCTCCAGCGATGTGATTAGCCGGAGACGCGATGACGTCACTCCGCACATTTTCGCAGGAGCGGCACAGTACAATTGAAGCTTCGGCATACAGTGCCATTGCTTCAGTTGTCTTAAGTGCGCATGTGCCGCATGTCGTTGGCACATGCAAATACAGGGATATCAAATGCGCTTCTAGAACAATGGTGAAACATTCCCATAGACACACTCCTAAACCTTGTGGACAGCCTTCCCAGAAAAGTTGAAGCTGTTATAGCTACAAAGGGTGGGCCAACTCAATATTGAAATCTACGGACTAAGACTGGGATGCAATTAAAGTTCATGTGCGTGTTAAGGTAGGTGTCCCAATACATTTGGTAATATTGTGTATTTGTATATCGCCGTTATATCTCCTCTCAATCGTCTCTTCTGCAGGGAGAATAAGTTTAATGTTTGTAATCGTTCCTCATAACTGAGGTCCTCCAGTCCCCTTATTAGCTTTGTTGCCCTTCTCTGGAATATCCCCCATTCCAGCACATCCTACCTGAGGACTGGTGACCAGAACTGGAAGGCATACTCCAAATGTGGCCGAACCAGCGTTTTAGAACGTGGCAGAAATATAGTTTTCTCTCAAGTAACTTCCCTTTTTAGTGCATGCTAATATTATGCTAGCTTTGCTTGCTGCAGCTTGGCATTGCACGACATTGCTGAGTCTGTCCTCTACTAGGATCCTCAGATTTTTTTCCATCACGGATTGCCCCCAGGGGTTGTCCCACTAGCGAATAACTTGCGTTCATATTTTTAGCCCTCAAATGCATTCCTTAACATTTTTCAACATTAAACCTTATTTACCATGTAGTTGCCCACCCCTTTTTTTAATTCAGGTCTTTTTGTAAACTGTCTATATCCTGCTGTGAAGATACCTTCCTACTCAGCTTTGTATCATCATAAAACACTGAGATTGAGGTATTTATACCAACTTCTATTTCATTTATGAATAAATTAAACAAAACTGGTCCCAGAACAGAGCCTTGGTGTACCCCACTTACCACTCCAGACCAGTCTGAGTACACATTATTTATCACCACCCTTTGGACGCGCCCCTGTAACAAGTTTTCTATCCATGAACAAACCCTATGGTTAATGCCTTAAATTGAGCACTTATGGAGGACTGTATCGAATGCTTTTGCAAATTCCAGATACACCACATCCACAAGCCTTCCCTTATCTAAATGGAAGCTCACTTCCTCATAGAATGTTAACAGATTTGGCAAGAATGTTCTTTCATAAATCCATACTGATTACTACTAATGATACTGTTTTCATCAGCAAATTCTTGGATATAGTCTTATATAATGCATTTAAATAGTTTACATACTATCAATATTAGACTGGCTGGCAGTTTTCAGGAACATATCTGTGACGGACCTAGCCGGGCCACGGGCTGTTGGAGGGGACTGAGTGCGAGCCTGTTGCCTTGCGATTATGGGCCCTGGCATTTGGGGGAACAGTGCTCTTTGAGCTGCAAGCCTGGGACCCCTGAGCTGGTGATACTTGGATTCAGGTCCATGCTGGCCCCCCAATACACATAGAATCTGTATGTGTATTTGGCATATTAGCAAGAGACGCTAATGTCATGACTCATGAACTCCAGCCACCTGTGTTATGTAATTGAGTATAGTCTGGCTTGTAGAAGTGTTTCACCTATTGTTGTGTGTGCTAATTAACCCTGCAATTGAATGAAGGAGCCCAGTGTTGATTAAGATAATTAGCTCATGCTAATTAGGTTAAGCTTTAGTCATCTAGCTGTATATAAGTGTGACATGTCAAAGATTCATTCCTGATGTAGCCTACACTGGTGTTGTCTGGTGACTGGGTGAGCTAATGGGTCTTGGATTGTGTGGTACCGGACAGAGGAAGCATTTACGGTGGACATATTGAGTACGAGGTCCGTCACAATTGGCTGGCAGCAGTGGGATCGTGCTTCCTTGTCGTGAACACATCCAAACCATCACCTGGATCCAAGGCCCGGAAAGCAGAGGTACAGATACGTCATGGAAGAGGAATTCGGAAGGAGGTTGCGAGAGATGCGGATACAGCACAGAGGACCAGTATCGGGGCAGGTCCTGCTGGGATGGTACGATTCTGTTCGCCTACAACTCTGGAAAGAAGCGCTAGCCTGTGAGCAGCGACACCAGGGAAAAGTTCTCCCCTCCATCCATGTAAGATACTGGTCGCAGTATGAAGTACGATTGCTGTTATTGGGGGAACAACCGAAGCAGGAGTGGACAGCTGAGTTAAGCAGGCTGATCCGGGCAGAAATGCGTTTGGACGAGAGCTACAGAGCCCTCCGGTGGTATGTAGCCCAAGTGTGCCCGTGGACAGCGGATGACAGGCCCACGGAAGGCTTTGATTATAATGGCCTGGGATTGTTGTACTGGAGGCTGTCCGAGGACCCCGACTTTGGGAGTAATCTGGAGTGGCGTTTGGAGGAAATAATGGAGCACAGAGAGCAAAGATTGAACGTCTCGGAAGTGCTCTGGGCACAGGAAGATTTGGAGTTCCTGGCCGCTCAAGAATGGGAGCTGGAGATTGCCTACATACAGCTGCTAGACTCTGCTCAGCAGCAGGGTGGGGCTCCCTTTGCCTGGGACTATCAGAAAATACCAGCAGACAGCTCTGAAATCCTGACTGAAGAGTCAGCAATGTGGCATAGTAACAGAGTGCTTTGCCCACCTGCCCCCGCAGCTATGGATGCGGAGGTCTTATGGCAGATGCAGCAGGTGCTGACTGACCTTGACAAACTTGTTACTGCACAAAACGAGGTTGGATGGAGGAATATGCCTGTCCAGCAGCATGCAAGAGAATCGGCAGTGGAAACTCTGGAGATTGCTGTCCCCAAACCTGAAGTGCTGACAACAGGGCAGAGCTCTGCTAACTTCTGCCCAGCATCAACAGCAGCATCTGGGGAGTTACAAGGAACTTCCCCAGCTGAAGATCTGGTCACCGGACAGAGGGTCCAAGACCTCTGCCCCACACCTGTGTCAGCTTTGGAGGCTCAGGGTGAGAAGGTGGAGATCACTTCCCAGCAGCAGATACAGGGGGAGAAGGGAGAGGAGGTGTTTGTTGTCCCTCCTCAACAGTCGGCCAGGGTGGAGAAAGCGGTCTTTCCTCCCCAGCAAAGATCCGTGCACCTGGGAGACAATACCACAGACATGTTGTCCCAGCAGCCAGATGTGGGAGTGGAGGAAGCCAGCCTCCTGCCCCAACGGTTAACCAGAGCGGAGGATGTGGAGTCCCCAGCAGAAGTGCTGGCAACAGGGCAGAGTGCTACCCACCTCTGTCCAGCACCAGCAACAGCTGCGGAGTTCCAGGGAGCTAGGGCAGCCGGCCTCTCTCCCCAACAGTTAGCTGGAGGAGATGATGTAGGGAAGCTCCTACACCCACCTGAACTGCTGGCAACGGAACAAAGTGCTGCTGGCCTCTGCCCACAACTAACAGAGGGCAGATTTCCTGTAAAGGGGGATGGGACTGCAGTCCCCACCTGTATACCCCCGGGATGCTGGGCGGTCGGCCCAAATCCCCAACAGCATGACGGAGTGATCCCAGTCACCCTGTCTTCTCTCCAACGGCTGAAAAGACTCCAGGGAGAAGGACCAGTCCGGGCCTCTCCCCAGCGGCGGATATGTTCTCTGAGAGAGGCAGAGGTTGGCTGGGTGAGGAATACTCCGTTTGGAACCATTTGTTTGGGGTACTGGGTGGATCCCAGCATTAGAGGACTGGAACCACTGACTAACTTCGGAGTCAACCCGTCTGGGGTCCCCTCCTGTGTTAGTCTCCTGCCGAAAGGGGAGAAATGTGACGGACCTAGCCGGGCCACGGGCTGTTGGAGGGGACTGAGTGCGAGCCTGTTGCCTTGCGATTATGGGCCCTGGCATTTGGGGGAACAGTGCTCTTTGAGCTGCAAGCCTGGGACCCCTGAGCTGGTGATACTTGGATTCAGGTCCATGCTGGCCCCCCAATACACATAGAATCTGTATGTGTATTTGGCATATTAGCAAGAGACGCTAATGTCATGACTCATGAACTCCAGCCACCTGTGTTATGTAATTGAGTATAGTCTGGCTTGTAGAAGTGTTTCACCTATTGTTGTGTGTGCTAATTAACCCTGCAATTGAATGAAGGAGCCCAGTGTTGATTAAGATAATTAGCTCATGCTAATTAGGTTAAGCTTTAGTCATCTAGCTGTATATAAGTGTGACATGTCAAAGATTCATTCCTGATGTAGCCTACACTGGTGTTGTCTGGTGACTGGGTGAGCTAATGGGTCTTGGATTGTGTGGTACCGGACAGAGGAAGCATTTACGGCGGACATATTGAGTACGAGGTCCGTCACAATATCTCTATCCTTTTTTAAATATTGGTACCACGTTGGCCCTTCACCAATCAGCTGGTACTATTCCTGTCAGTATGCTGTCCATAAAAATTAGGAGTAATGGTCCGGCTATAACCGGACTGAGCTCTTTGAGGACTCTCGGGTGTAAGCCGTCGTCTGGTTCTGGTGATTTATTTGTGTTAAAGGAGAAGTCCAGCCTGAGCTCAATCGGCTGGGCTTCTCATATGGGTCACAGGAGTGGTATTTTTTTTTGAACTCCTGCCACCTGTTTTCAGCAGTGAGCATTCTGAAGTCCGCTCTCTGCTGAGGTCACCAAGATCAGTCCAGGCACCACATCATCACGACTCTGGAAGTCTTGATCCGCAAGGTGCCTGGACTGATAACCGTCTCAGCCCCTTAGCGAGCCGCTAAGATGTCTGCTCCCCGTCCCTCCACAGCTCAGTGCTCCAGTGAGCCTGGAGGAGCAGAGCAGGAGAGCTGCTGATTGACAGGCAGCAGCTCTCTGCTCGGAGAGTTAAGAGAACTGAGCCATCGGTGGTGTTCGATGACTTGGTTCTCAGTGAAGAGGCAGCAGGGGACACCTACCTAGGTGGATGCAGCATCGGTCCGATGCTGCATCCACCTAGGTAGGTATGATTATAGGATTAAAAAAATCCCATACTTCTCTTTTAAGCTTTTCTAGTCATTTTTGGATACTGGCTTCTGTTGGCCACAAGGGTACATTCTGTGATGCATTACTAATGATACAGTCTTCATTACTATACCACTCCTTTCCCTTTGTATCAACTGATGAGAAGAATGCATTTAGTATAGTTGCCTTCTCCTTGACTTTTTAACCAACTTCCCTTCATCATCCTATATGGGGCCAATATGCTCTGACCTTGCAGTTAACCACTTAAGCCCCGGACCATTTTGCTGGCCAAAGACCAGAGCACACTTTTGGCGATTCGGCACTGGGTCGCTTTAACTGACAATTGCACGGTCGTGCGACGTGGCTCCCAAACAAAACTGACGTCCTTTTTTCCCCACAAATAGAGCTTTCTTTTGGTGGTATTTGATCACCTCTGCGGTTTTTATTTTTTGCACTATAAATAAAAAAATAAAATGCTATAATAAATATCCCCCAAAAATATATAAAAAAATGTTTTTTTCCTCAGTTTAGGCCGATATGTATTCTACATATTTATGGTAAAAAGAAAATCGCAATAAGTGTTTACTGATTGGTTTGCGCAAAAGTTATAGCGTCTGGGGGGGAGGGGCTGTGTGTGGCACGTCACTGATCACCGCTCCCGATTACAGGGAGCTGTGATCAGTGAGAGTATCATTAGGCAGAACGGGGAGATGCTTGTTTACATTAGCATCTCCCCGTTCTTCCTCACCTTGACCGGATTGTGGGTATCTCCGCGGACATCGAGTCTGCGGAACCCGCGATCCCGCTCACAGAGCTCCCGGCAGCGCACGCACGTCCGCAAGCCACCTCTTAAAGTCCAACGTACAGGTACGTTAATCTGCCTGTACGTGCCCTTCTGCCGCAATATATCTGCGTGAGGCGGTCGGGAAGCGGTTAAAACAACCTTGCAGGTAGATATTTTTTAATTTTTTTTAAACTGTATGTAACTTTTAGTTAACCTTAATCAGTACTAATTAACTCCTTCTTCTCCTTCACTTAGCGACTATTATGCTTCAGATTGTTTTTTATATATTTTTAAGTTTTCATAAAACTTTTTAATTTTATTTTATTTTTTTATTAATTTTCAACCATTTTGTTTGTCTTATTTTTTTTCAAGAGAGGGCACTAAAATACTAACAAAGGGCTACTATATAACAATCCACTTTTTTGCCAGCATCCTTATATTAGACACACTCTTAGTATCACAATAACTTAAAAAATACATCCAAAAACAAGGATAAAATATTGTAGCAATTCATGAAATTAACCTAAAGTTAAAAGTGCATCCACACATTTTCATAAAGTGTGATGTGTGTTATTCAGATGATTTTGTTTTTCTCTAAAAACATTTCTTTTCTGAAATCTAGGGCAAATTATAGTGGTTAGAGGGTAAAAAAAAAAAAAAAGTATAAAAAGGGAAAAGAAAATTCACATTTACATCCGCTTTGTTTTCGGGATTTCAGATAATACTGGTGGTTAGCTCATCTTATATATAATTGTACCTGGCTTTATGGTTTTCCAGTTCATTCATTTTAGCCAGATGTATCTGCTTCTGGTACTCCAGTTCAGCGGTGGAATTCTTCAGTTTGCTTGAGAGGGCAGAAAGGGAGTTGTCTTGTTCAGCCACTGTCTGCTCCATGTCTGCTAAGCGCAGTAAGTGAGCTGTGGATGGCACTTCCAGAGTGGGTCTCTTCACAAGCTCCTGTAACATCAATACACTAAGGTTATAGGAGGTCAGTTTGCATTCTTGATAGATGAAACTTAAAATGGCTGTAAACCCTTACATATATCCCAGTGAAGAGACTGGTTTCAGGTAATACACAGAAATGAAGCAAATCCTCCTACAGAAGTTGTACCTGTTTACCTGCTGCAGCAGCGCTTTGCGGGTGGTTTTAACCCTTTCTCTGCCACTAGTGGGGGGGGTAAAAGTGCCCTGCTATCGGCTGCATAGCGTCGCGAAATTGACGGTAAAGCACGCCAAAAATAGCGGCGATTTACCGCTGAAACACCCACCCCCCTAGTGTGAAAGGGGCCTAAGTTAGCCAAACAATGTCTCCATACACTGAGGATGGCCAACAAGTCTGCTGCATTTACTTTAGCTGTATTCAGTTTGGAATATATGGTTATATAATATTCGTTTGTGTTTATACTATACACCAGCAGTTCTGAATGTACAGTTAGCAATGGGGCATAAAAGGAAGGATTTGCATTGCTCCACTCACTACCCTAAAATGAACGATAATCCTAATCTTTATTTAATACCCATTTTGTAAGGTATGATGGAATGAGATATGTGAATCAGATCGATGTTGCAGCAATCTAGGCGAGTACGTATATATATATTTTTTTAAATCCTGCAGTAATCTTTTAAAGAAGCAACACATAAAAAAAATATACCCAAATGCTAGGCGTGACATTTATGCCTAGATGATTATATACAGTATATAAATGCATGATCCTATATGCAATATTGCTGAATGATTTTTTCGCTGCGATTCTGGAGGAAGTAATACTGACTGTACCATAAGAATCTGTATCAGTAGTTTTTATTATTAATAATTTTTACGTATTTTAACCAAGTGGCTTTCCCATCCTGACTGGATGTCATATGATGTCCTGTCAGGAAGCACCACGCACAGGCTCGCTGCCGTTACCATGTAGCATCTGTGACGAATCACAGCAGGTCACATGACAGTTGTACACAATGGATGGCTTCCTTTCATGCCATTGTGTACAATTGTGTTGCTAGCTGTGATTGGTCAATTTGATCACATGGTACAATGTGATTAGCTTTGACCAATCACAGCTAATAACAAAACAGACTGAATGATTCAGTTTCATTCGGTAAAATGCTTGCTTATCAACATGTGTGTGAAATACAATTTTTTTTTTTTTTTTAAATCCTGATCACTTCCCCAGAGTATTACAATATGGTAACATTATATTGCTCTGGTCAGTGTGTTAAAAAAAAAAAAAAAAATAAAAAAATCGTAAAAAAAATAAAAAAAAAGGTAAATAGAAAAAAAAATAAAAAATAAAAAATATATATATATATATATATATATATATATATATATATATATATATATATATATATATATATATATATATATATATATATATATATATTTTTTTTAAATTATAACTTTTTTTTTTTTGTATTGTCACCAGTCAGTATCCCTGATCACCACCACACCAGTTATTTGCCGACGCTGTACTGCACTGGGGGATAAAAAGTGATTTTTTTTTTTTATTTCCCCAATTTCCAAAGAATTGTGGGAAAAAATTACAACTTCAAAAACCCACCATGCCTCTTACTAAATAACTGTCTACTTTCCAAAAAGGAGTCATTTGGGGAATATTTCTATTGTCCTGCCATTTTCAGCCCTCAAGAAATGAGAAATATCCCATTTAGGTATATTCTTTTATGAGATGTAACTTGCATGGATGTTGATAGGGAAAAATAATCTTCCCAGATACTAAACGTTAGTAAATTTGAAGACGTACGTTTATACAAGACATTCATTTGGCCAATATGCTGTGATGGTATATTTTTATACTATATTCCATTCTCAGTATTATAAGTATGCTATATCAAATTTTACCCATATATATCAAATGAAAATGCAAATGAGGCCAAAAATGGCCGCACAAGCCCCTAAGCTGAACAAAATGGAACAAGTACAGGAAGGATTCACAATTAAATAAATCACCTCTGTTATCTGCAACTGAAAAACATGTAATGTAATGCTTTGTAGGGAATGGGGGAAAAGCTTAAGCAGCACTGGAATCTTTACATGTTTTAGGAGGCAGAACATAGACAAGAATACATTTTACACTTCAGGTTAAAGCCACCATACACTGTATTGTATTATTAAAAAACGTTTGTGGTGTCTTTTCGACAAGGGCCAATGCCACAACTTCATTGTCCCCCCTCTGCACACTCCATCATGCGATATCATATGAAGACAAAGGATATAACCCGGTGGTTTAGAATCCTTATATTTTAACTCTTCAAATAGAATATACCCCACATATTCTCTGATTCAAAAGGTTTGGCTGAAGGTGAGATCTCTACAGGGGGTCAACGGATTCACTAATTACAGTCCTCTTTGGCATACCTCAATGTATGGAGAAATGGTGCCATGTACGGGGATGTGGACCCGTTGGGGTATATTACCCACTTACGGTAGGTCTTTCGGAATGGCACACTTTTCTCATTTGAGGACCTGCAGGCCACATTCCATCTCCCTCTCATGCTGCAATTCTACTACTTTCAGCTTTGTCATGCTGTCCACTCTCAGGGCTTAGTGACCGATTGGTCTCTGTCTCCCAAACCTGTTTTTTGTTATGTTCACTCAGTACAGAATACAAAAGGGTTTATTTCCAGATGGTATGGTATGTTACTGCCATCCTACTTAGAAGGTTACCCTTGTAATGCTAAATAGAAGTGGAAACAGGATGTGGGCCTTTTGTAGGAGAATCTTTGGTATAATGTTCGAGAATCAGTCCTGCCTGGCTCACTTAACATTGCTCAGAGGCTCTCACAACTATATATTGTGCTTCGAGTCCACTATACACCTCTGAAATTGCACCCTATGGGTAATCTTGCAATCCGCCCTTTGCGCTAAATGTGCCACTATGCAAGGGGACCTTATACACCTTTAATGGTGCTGTCCCAAACTTTATTTTTATTGGGCAGGAATGGTTAACACTGTTAATTTGTTTTTTCACATTACTATTCCGATTGAACCCACCTGATGCAATAAGCATAGGACAATAGTGGAAAGACACATTCCTACAGCTTAACATGGCAGTTATTAGTTAGTAGCTTTGAATTCGCTGTCATTATGCAATATGTTTTGGAGTTCATGGACTGGCCTACTGCTGATAAATGTGGATAACTTAATATGCATACTGTATTCCTTGAACATGTATACAGGTTTGGTTGGACCTGCTAAAGAATCCTTCCTGTTCTATTTTACTGGTGAGGCTTAGGGAGGCATGTTGCTTGCCAAGACTTACCAGAAGACCTCTGCTGGCTCCTGCAAGCTACAGCAACTGGACTAATAGGTAGCCTGCCTATGGGCCTAGGCAATGCATTGCCATCATTGCGTATCCTTTATGTAACAGGTGGCAGAAACATTGCATAGAGAATCACAACTTCTAACAACTGGATTCATGGACAATCTGCCACTAGCTAGTCAGCTGAGGCAATGCATCAAAGGAGTGTGAACTGGTATATTAAGAGCTGCCAGAGTTCTACTTAGATGAATGCTAAGAGCTGCTAGGGTCCTAAGTAAATTCATGGTAAAGCATAATGTAATATATTTAAAAATAATTAAAAGAAGAATACAGTTGCAAATACAAACCAGAGCAGCTTCCTTAAATTTGCTAAGTGAGGCATCTGAATGTACATCCAGCTTTAGATGTAGTGCTTTAAGATCCTCTGCATGCTTTTTTGCACTCTCTTGCTGTTCCTTTTGGAAGAAAAAATATCATTAATATAGTTTGTATTAAATCTAACTAAATAAATGGTAACTGTCTACAAAATAAATTGTCTCCATAAGCAGCAAACGATTACATGTGATGAAAAGTTAAGTATCAAGTCTCTGGGTACGGATGCTTCTTCTGCACATGGATTAATATCATAACAAGGCGACCATAAGTGATTTTAATTTTTAAACGCAGGAAAAGATACACAGCAATTTACACTGAAGTTGTTTATGTGCTCTGTCTCCATAGTTACTCATAATTAACAGTCAAGGATTTTTTTCTTTACACCAGATCTCGACATATTGACTTCTCATAAGACAGCGGGTAGTTTTGAGCACGTCAGATGAGCATCAAATTACCACTTCAGACTTTATTCACTGTATAGAAACAGCTGAGATGAAAATGCTCCTACAGAGGTCTAAATAATTGGTTAGTGTTTGTAATGTTACAATTTACTTGCAGTAATGAGCAGCTGTAGCATTCATTTCATTGTTGCCTCTAAATGGCACTTATAAATACAGTGGTGGAAAAACATCAGACTATCCAGGCATATAAGCACACAGACACATTACACTATATTAAATTGCAACGTGGGCAGCAAAGCGCCATCTATATTCATTAAGTCAGTTTTAACGGAATATCCCTAAAGTCCACGGAACCTTGTTTTCCCTTGGTTGCACTCCACTGCTCTCAGTAATATGCCTTATGGGAGCATTGCTTCAAAGAGGTTTACAATGATATGGAGAAGACAGCAAGTGGTATAAACTAAAGAGAGGTATTCTCTGATACAATTCTGTGCAAAAGAGATGCCATGTAATTTATACCCAGCTTACATATACACTTACAATTGTATAATGTTCATATAAATGGCTATTGGAAAAGCAAAATAATATATAAAAAAAAAAAAGGAAGTGTATGGAGAGCAGCTGCGATGTTCACAGTATAGTGGGCCAACTTGGTATCCTTCACTTGCTGGATGTCTTCCAACGTTCTTTGGCACTCTGCTTTATTTTAATATAAATGAGCTTCAGAAAGGGTGCTCTAGAGACAGAACAATAAAACCCATACTCAAATCCCATGTTTACTTCAGCATCACATTTTAAACAAAATGAAGGGCAACCTGTTACCTTTTAATGCATTTTTGATCTACGCCAATATTCACAAAACCCCCATTTAACCAGTTACTAGAAATTAGAGGTACCAGTAAAACACTTATACAGCTACATCATGCAAGCCACAGAAAATGCTGAAATTTGTAGACGACAGACAGTAGAGACCAGAGCCAAAACTTAAGTGTAGCTTTCCAACTTCCATCAGCGTCAAAAAGAAGAACAGGTCCCATGGCCTCTTAAGCAAGGAAAATGCAGTTGATGTACTCTGAGCACACATTAAGTTTAAGGGGGGGGGGGGGGGATATGGCTTTTTACTGCTGTTACTGCTTGTGGTAGCCATAGGTGTGCGAAAAAGGATTGTGACGGTGTACTGACATGGAAAAAACAGATCAATCTATAATTGGGCAAATTAAGGCCTTGTACTGTATATAGCTTGGGCTTAGGACAGAATAGGCTACAAATAAATGTATTTAAAAAACTAACACAGGTACGTGCAGTCACCACAAGGTTCTTTGGTTCAAGGTTCTAAGGTTAAGCTGAAATGTGTGCTTAGGCTTAGGTTTTAACCACTTTAAGGACCGGTCCTATTTTTTAGACTCAGTGTTAACAAGTTAAATAATTATTATTTTTTTTTGCTCGAAAATTACTTTGAACCCCCAAACATATATATATGTATTTTTTTCTAACACCCTAGACCTAGAGAATAAAATGTCAGCCATTGAAATACTTTCAGTCACACCGTATTTGCACAGAGGTCTTACAAGCACACTTTTTTTGGAAAAAATATACTTTTAGAATTAAATAAATAAGACAATAGTATTTATCCCAATTTTTTTTTTCTTGTATTGTGAAAGATAGTGTTACGCCGCGTAAATTGATACCCAACATGTCATGCTTCAAAATTGCACCCACTCGTGGAATGGAGATAAACTTTTACCCTTAAAAATCTTTATAGGCGACGTTTAAAAATTTCTACAGGTTACCAGTTTTGAGTTAGAGTTAGAATTATTGCTCTCGCTCCAACGATTGCGGCGATACCTCACATGTGTGGTTTGAACAACGTTTTCATATGCGGGTGCTACTCATTTTATGGGTCACTTTTATTCCTATTACAAGGAATGTAAACATCCCTTGTAATAGAAAAAAAAAGCATGACAGGACCTCTTATATATGAGATCTGGGGTCAAAAAGATCTCATAGTTGCACTAAAATGCAATCCTTTAAGAGCACTGGGCAGAAGTGATGTTTAACGTCGCTTCCGCCAGTCAATGCTATGGAGTCAAGTGGGGGCCATCTTTCCCTCACTCGGCAGCCAGCCAAGCAGGGCTTCAGTAAGCGACGGAGACCACTGGAGCGCAGCGGGAGGGGGGCCCTCTCCCGCCACCGATAAAAGTGATCTTGCGGTGAATGCGCCGCAAAGACCACTTTAATCTTAAAGAGGACCGCCCGCTGAAGGAGAAATACAGGGGTTATGGCAGCTGGCGGTCCGTAAGTGGTTAAAGGGTACGTTTTGTGAATAGATTGAGGTTTTGGGTAAGTTTTGTGATAAGATTGAGGTTTATGTAGGTAACTTATTTAGCATTATTAAATGTTTTATGGATGCTCAAAAATCTGTGTGATAAAAGAAAAAGTACCTGACAGACGTAAGTGTCACCCAATCACTTCACTTTTTTGTGCTGAAAATATTTTAACCAGTATCGTTATGATAAAAAAAAAAAAAAAAACATAAAATGCCAATCTTTACATACTAGAAAGCAAAGTTTTGTAATCAACCCCAAGGCCCCTTTCACACGAGAGGTCTGATACAGTCCACCTGTCCGTTTTCCAGGCAGACCTGATCCGACCCTCCATTCTCCTCTACGAGCAGTTGGATGTAAGCCGACATGTGTCTTTTCACACCCGGCTACCTCCGATCCGGCAAAAACAAGCGGATGGGGATCTGTTCCCCTCTATCTGTCCGGATCGGATTGGAGGGCATCCGGATGTAAATGGACAACTGGCCTGTTTATATCCATTTAGGACAGCACAGTGGTTTAGTGGATAGCACTTTCACCTAGAAGCAAAAAGGGTCGCTGGTTTGAATCCTGACCACGACACCATCTGCCTGGAGTTTGCATGTTCTCCCTGCGTGGGTTTCCTCCTGGTACTCCGGTTTCCTCCCACACGCCAAAGACATGCTGGTAGGTTAATCGGATCCTATCTAAATTGGCCCTAGTATATGAATGTGTGTTAGGGACTTAGGTTGTAAGACCCTTGAGGGCAGGGACTGATGTGAATGTACAATGTATATGTAAAGAGCTGCGTAAATTGACGGCACTATAAAAGTACCTGTAATAAATAAATACATTTATATCCGACTGCCCATAGAGCAGAGCGGGCTGTGTCCAGGTCAACTCTGCATAAGTAGAGCGGACATGGACCTCCCATCTCATCTCAGCTCAGCAGGTGATCAGCAGACAGATCCTCTGTTGAGAAAACCCAGAGTTAGGCGGAGTTTGGCCCATGTGAAAGGGACCTTAGTGTTCCCTTAGTGTTAAATGATCAAAGTAAATTAGACCCTGTGTGAATTCTCTCTGACTTTTCAGATTCACATACCTCTCGTGCTTTTGCTAAAAGATGTTGATATTTCTTAACAACTTCTTCTTTTTGATTAAGTCGAGCTTGCATATTCTCAATTGTTTGATGAGCAACTTTTAAGGCCTGGCGCATCTCTGAATCCTCTTCTTTTTGGTTAAACTCGGATAGCAGCTTCTCTCGGTCTATGACTGCAGGTATTCGCAATCTCAGTTCATTTATCACTTTGTCACGACTCAAAACATTTTGTTCAGCTGTCCAGAGGAGAGCTCCTTTTTCTTTAAGTTTCTGAAAAAAATACAGGATGTTAATTGGCAATAGTCATTCAAAGAGTTAACCTCTTATTGGGACAATGGATTCAACTGGCTGGAAATACAGACCATAAAGGGCAAGTGCAGTGCATGACTTTGTGTCCTGGAGATACATTTAACCTAGAACTATAGGCAAGTTGCATAAATTCATTATTAAAAATGCGAAATGATAAACACGTTGCCAATGCCAGCTTTTTGTGCTTTGATGCACGCAAAAAGGAAACTGCACCCTATAAAGTTTTAAGCTTACAGTAGTAAAAGTCACGCTACAACATGTTCTGCTTGTGCAACCAAGAACTATCAAGATGTTACATACAAGGAATTGGCCCATCAGCGAACATGCTGTACTCACAGTAAAAAATGATTTAAAAGAAAGTAAATGACTTTAGCAAAAGCTTGCAAATTGACACAAGATGCTCTTTTATATTGAAGTAGAACTATAGGCAATTTTTTTTCATTTTGAAGCAAGGGTAATAACTGTTTTTTTTTTTTTTTTTCCATCTGTGTCCCACTGGGGAAATTTACCTTTAAATCCTGTCCCATAGTCAAAGCAGGTGGTGAGAGGAAATCCCTGCAAATTAAGAGAATCCCTTGGGGCCCCCAGAACTAGTGTACCCATCGGAGGATTTTCTCTCCAATAACTCAAAATTTGGGTTTTGTTTAAGTTCTCATTCAATAATGGTAAACAGGACACCGAGAGGGTGAAACTCCCTAATAGGGGCACAGACAGCAATAAAAACCTAACAGGTGTTCTAATTCATCTCCAATCTGTTCAAAACTATAAAAAAAAGTTTTGCTTTAGTTATACTCTAACGTGTTTATTTTCTAACAAATGCTTCCCTCCAGTGGTCAGAAGTGGCACTGCACTTTTAATAATGGCCAGATTTACTGAATTTGCAAATTGTTCAGGTAGATTTTTTATCAACCTTTATTTCAAAGAAATCAACAACCAAAGCTGCCTACTATTCAATAAGAAGCATTTGTCCAACAACACAGGTGCCCAAATCAGCTTTGATAAATCCTGTGTACTCTCCTACTGAATAAAATACCATACATCTGAAACCAATATGAATTAGAGCTGCACGATTAATTGTTAAAAGATCGTGATCTCGATTCGAATCCCCCACACGATCTTAAGCCAGAATTTCCACGATTCATGTAAAAAGTGCAGAGTAGTTCCCTGATCACAACAAATTGGAGCACGGCACCGTCTGAATCGATGCAGCACCGTACCGATTCCCAAAAGTAGTTCCTGCCCTACTTTTGGCAACTTCGGGGGCGATTTCAATAGACATCTGTGCATGAACCCCCACAGATGTTTCTCAAATCGCCCCTGAAGTCGGACTGAAATGCCGGTTTGAAATGTTCTACATTTTGTTATGTTACAACCAAAAACGTAAATGTATTTTATTGGGATTTTATGTGATAGACCAACACAAGTGGAAGGAAAATTATAGATGGTTTTCAACATTTTTTTTACACATAAATATCTGAAAAGTGTGTGCATTTGTATTCAGCCAATACTTTGTAGAACCACCTTTCCTTGCAATTACAGCTGCAAGTCTTTTTGGTTATGTCTCTACTTATTTATTATTTCTCTACCAGCTTTGCACATCTAGAGTGATATTTTTGCCCATTCTTCTTTGCAAAATAGGTCAGGCTCTGTCAGATTGGATGGAGAGCGTCTGAACAGCAATTTTCGAATCTTGCCAAAGATTTTGAATTGGATTTAGTTTTGGACTTTGATTTGTGGAGTGCACAACTAATAATTGTCTTGCGGACAGATTCTCCCACCTGAGCTGTGGATCTCTGCAGCTCCTCCAGAGTTACAATGGGCCTCTTGGCGGCTTCTCTGATTAATGCTATCCTTGCCTGTCTGTCAGTTTAGGTGGATGGCCATGTCTTGGAAGGTTTGCAGTTGTGCCATACTCTTTCCATTTTTGGATGATGGATTGAACAGAGCTCCGTGAGATGTTCAAAGCTTGGGATATTTTTTTTATAACATAACCCTGCTTTAAACTTCTCCACAACTTTATCCCTGACATGTCTGGTGTGTTCCTTGGCTTTCATGATGTGGTTTGTTCACTAAGGTTCTCTAAAAACCTCTGAGGGCTTAACAGAACAGCTGTATTTATATTTGGATTCAATTACACACAGGTGGACTTTATTTACTAATTAGGTGACTTCTGAAGACAATTGGTTCCACTAGATTAGAAAAGTGGGTGGAATACAAATGCACACCACACTTTTCAAATATTTATTTGTAAAAAAAATTTGAAAACCATTTATAATTTTCCTTCCACTTCACAATTATGTCTATCAATTGGTCTATCACATAAAATCCCAATAAAATACATTACATTATGACATAATGTGTAAAATGTCAAGGGGTGGGAATACTGTTTCAAGGCACTGTATTTACAAACTCAACATTGCATTGATGTTGTGTTTGGAAAAGTTAATGAATTCCAGGTATGGCAATTTTTACATTGTTCCAGCTTGGTATGTATGCATGCATGCATGCATGCATATGCCATACTTGTAGGATCCTCATGGAAGCTGGAAATCACTGTAGGAGACACTGCTACAACAGTGATCCCCACTAGCTTTCAAGTCACATTCCAAGCAGCTGCCCTGCTACACTGCATACACAGGAGGCCACTCGCTCAGTACAGGCCACATTCAGGGAACACCTTCCCTTTTCCTAATGAATGTAAAGCGTTCTCTGATTGAATGAGGTGAGGGGGTAGAGGCGGTAAACATGAGAATGTCAAACTTGTCCAACCAGAGATCACTTTGCATTCACAAAGAAAATGGAAAGGGTTATTTAAACAGCACCTGCACCAAGAGGGCGATCCTCCCGTTTTCAGTATAGAGCAATGCAGCCGCTTGGCATGGAATCCAGAAGCTAGCAGCATCACCGTAGTAGAGGTACCTACTACAGTGATTTCCAGCTTCCAGGGGGATCCTACAGGTATGACATATACATACATACTTACATTCAGAGCCGATCCGCCCTATACGCGGACTACGCAAGCTGCGTAGGGCCCCGCGGCGGATCGGCTCTGCTCGGGGGCCCCCGGGGCCGCTGCCGCCACTGTGAGGGCAGCGGCGCCTGAAAAAAGATGGCCGCGGGGCCGACATGCAACTGCGCATGCGCCCGCCTTCCAAAAATTGCCGAGCAGCGGCAACAGCGCTGGCGCATGCGCAGTTGCATGTCGGCCCCGCGGCCATCTTTCTTTCAGGCGCCGCTGCCCTCACAGCGGCGGCAGCGGCACCAGTGACACAATAGCGCCGAGTGGCGCCATTTTTAAAAATAAAACGTCCCCCCTGCAGCCTCTGACCTCCTGGGCCCCCTCCCCCTCGCAGCCTCTGACCTCCTGTCCCCCCTCAAAGCCTCTGACCTCCTGCCCCCCCTTCGCAGCCTCTGACCTCCTGCCCCCCCTTGCAGCCTCTGACCTCCTGTCCCCCCTCGCAGCCTCTGACCTCCTGTCCCCCCCCTGCAGCCTCTGACCTCCTGTCCCCTACCTGCAGCCTTTGACCTCCTGTCCCCCCCCCTTCGCAGCCTCTGACCTCCTGTCCCCCCCCCCTTGCAGCCTCTGACCTCCTGTCCCCCCCCTTGCAGCCTCTGACCTCCTGTCCCCCCCCTTGCAGCCTCTGACCTCCTGTCCCCCCCCTTGCAGCCTCTGACCTCCTGCCCCCCCCCCTTCGCAGCCTCTGACCTCCTGCCCCCCCCCCCTTCGCAGCCTCTGACCTCCTGCCCCCCCCCCTTCGCAGCCTCTGACCTCCTGCCCCCCCCCCTTCGCAGCCTCTGACCTCCTGCCCCCCCCCCTTCGCAGCCTCTGACCTCTCCTGTTGCCCCCCGCAGCATCTGACCTCTCCTGTTGCCCCCCGCAGCCTCTGACCTCTCCTGTTGCCGCCCCGCAGCCTCTGACCTCTCCCTGTTGCCCTCCCCCACAGCCTCTGACCTCTCCTGTTGCCCTCCCCCACAGCCTCTGACCTTTCCTGTTGCCCTCCCCCACAGCCTCTGACCTCTCCTGTTGCCCTCCCCCCACAGCCTCTGACCTCTCCCGTTGCCCTCCCCCCACAGCCTCTGACCTCTCCTGTTGTCCCATCCGCAGCCTCTGACCTCCCCTGTCCCATCCGCAGCCCCTGACCTCCCCTGAGTCAAGAGAGGGAGCACAGCCAGGATGGGGGTCATGGGAGAAGTCAGACATGTATGGACTGCAGAGAGGAAACTATGGGATAAAACCAGAGCCACCAAGCTGGAGCCGACTGACTGAGCCCTGCACGATGCACCTGAGAGGAGGTCAGTGACAGCACCGCCAGGCCAGTCTAGGGGGGGGTCAATACAATATTGTAAGGGGGCACTGATATAAAGGTTTCCCCCTTATATCAGTAAACCCCCTTATCTTAGTGGTTTCTTTCTCTGGTCACCAGAGTCCTCCCCACATTCCCAGAGTTCCCCTTTACATCATAGTATGCAGGATTCCACCTTACAGTGCAAGGGGGAACTCTGATGTAAAGGGCAATGCTGCAGACCCTGATGTAAGTAGGGAGGCTCTCTGAGGACACTTATGTATGGGGGGCTCTCTGGGGACCTCGATGTAAGGAGGGGCTTTATAGGGATGCTCTCTGGGGACCCTGATGTAAGGGGGGTGCTCTCTGGGGACCCTAATGTAAGGGGGGTGCTCTCTGGGGACCCTAATGTAAGGGGGGTGCTCTCTGGGGACCCTAATGTATGGGGGGTGCTCTCTGGGGACCCTAATGTAAGGGGGGTGCTCTCTGGGGACCCTAATGTACGGGGGGTGCTCTCTGGGGACCCTAATGTAAGGGGGGTGCTCTCTGGGGACCCTAATGTAAGGGGGGTGCTCTCTGGGGACCCTAATGTAAGGGGGGTGCTCTCTGGGGACCCTAATGTAAGGGGGGGGTGCTCTCTGGGGACCCTAATGTAAGGGGGGTGCTCTCTGGGGACCCTAATGTAAGGGGGGTGCTCTCTGGGGACCCTAATGTAAGGGGGGTGCTCTCTGGGGACCCTGGTGTAAGGGGGGTGCTCTCTGGGGACCCTGGTGTAAGGAGGGGCTCTCTGGGGACCCTGGTGTAAGGAGGGGCTCTCTGGGGACCCTGGTGTAAGGAGGGGCTCTCTGGGGACCCTGGTGTAAGGAGGGGCTCTCTGGGGACCCTGGTGTAAGGAGGGGCTCTCTGGGGACCCCGATGTAAGGAGGGGCTTTATAGGGATGCTCTCTGGGGACCCTGATGTAAGGGGTGTCTCTCTGGGGACCCTGGTGTAAGGAGGGGCTCTCTGGGGACCCTGGTGTAAGGGGGTGCTCTCTGGGGACCCTGGTGTAAGGGGGTGCTCTCTGGGGACCCTGGTGTAAGGGGGTGCTCTCTGGGGACCCTGGTGTAAGGGGGAGGCTCTCTGGGGACCCTGGTGTAAGGGGGAGGCTCTCTGGGGACCCTGGTGTAAGGGGGAGGCTCTCTGGGGACCCTGGTGTAAGGGGGAGGCTCTCTGGGGACCCTGGTGTAAGGGGGAGGCTCTCTGGGGACCCTGGTGTAAGGGGGAGGCTCTCTGGGGACCCTGGTGTAAGGGGGGGGGGCTCTCTGGGGACCCTGGTGTTAAGGGGGGGGCTCTCTGGGGACCCTGGTGTAAGGGGGGGGCTCTCTGGGGACCCTGGTGTAAGGGGGGGCTCTCTGGGGACCCTGGTGTAAGGGGGGGGCTCTCTGGGGACCCTGGTGTAAGGGGGGGCTCTCTGGGGACCCTGGTGTAAGGGGGGGGCTCTCTGGGGACCCTGGTGTAAGGGGGGGCTCTCTGGGGACCCTGGTGTAAGGGGGGGCTCTCTGGGGACCCTGGTGTAAGGGGGGGGCTCTCTGGGGACCCTGGTGTAAGGGGGGGGCGGGGGGGGGGGGGGCTGGGGCCACTCCTCTCTCCCCCTCCTCCTCTTCTCTCTCCTCTCCTCCTCTCTGCACTTCCCTCCTCTCTCCTCTCTCTCTCTCTCTCTCCTCCCTTCTTTCCTCTTTCGGAACTCTCCCCTCTCTCCCCCTCCTCTCTTCCTTCCCTCTCTCTCCGTCTCTTCTAATTTAATCCCCCTCCATCTCCTCCGCCTTCCCTCCTCTCCTCCCCCTTCCCCTTCTCTCTCTCCTCTCTCCCCTCTCTCCTCTTCTTTCATTTACTCCTTTCTCTCTCCTCCTCTCCCCTCCCCTCCCTTCTCCTTCCCCCTCCCCTCTCTCTGTCTACTCCATTCTCTCCCCTCTCTCCCCCCCCCCCCTCTCCTCTTCTCACCCCTCTGTCTCTCTTGTCTTTCTCCTCCCCTCTTTCTCCCCTTCTCCCTCCTGCTTACTCCCCTCTCTCGCTCTCCTCCTTTTTACTCTCCTCTCTGCTTTACTCTGCTCTCCACTCCCCTCTTCCCCCTTTCCTTGCCCTACTTCCTCTCTCCTCTCTGGGGACCCTGGTGTAAGGGGGGGGGGGCTCTCTGGGGACCCTGATGCAAGTGGGGATCCACACTCAGATATGTAAAGATAAATATATAATGTCTGTTCTATATTGTTGTACTTATTCTTTGACTGTTTTGTTTAAAGGAGGGGGGATTGTATTGGGAGCGCTGAAGTGTCAGGTGTTACTGTGTGGCAATGGCAAATGGTTTACATAGCTCACGGCATCACGGGTCAGGTAGAGGGCCCCTCAGCAGAATTTTGCTTAGGGCCCCAGGGAGGTCAGGATCGGCACTGCTTACATTGGTCCAAGATTGATAAATGAGGCCATGCAAAAATTGCCATACCTGGAGTTCGGCTTTAAAGTATATCAAAAACATTTTTAAAAGAATAGAGAATTATTGCCAACTGAATTTCATTGTGGGTAAATTTCCCTTTACCTCTGTACCTGTTCAGACAAACTGGAAGCGAGAGGAAATCTCTACAAAATGAAGAATATGTCGCCCCAAAATAAGGACTACTGGGAACCGTGCACCCTAAACTGCTCCAAGCAATGATCCAGATATTTTAACTGTCCACTCTTCTTTTCCTACCCAGGGAAAAGGCTATTTAGAAACAGGTAGAATGTCATGCCTACAGACAGTGAAACGGTTGGAGAATTTAGTCAATAAAGCAGCTGCCATAACTGGCGCTGCTAAACCTAACTGACATGTTCTAATTTATAAGACAGGGAGATTGCCAGTGAAGCCTGACAGTTTGACTCACAGCAAAGGTTGAAAACTAAATAAAAGGACGGCAGTAAAAATTAGGTGGAGGAGGAATAAAAGATGCTTGCAATTTTGTAAGTCAAATGGCTCATTTAACAAGTAATTTCTTTCAAAATGATGATTTCTATCTCAAAATAGAAATGTATATATTTTATACAGAAAAGGGAAATTTGTAAGTCTGACACTAGCAAATTCCGTGCCTGATTTACACTAACAAAGTACAAAGCATGATGATGTATGCAAAACCATGATACTTTTGTGCATCTTTTAGACTGTAAGCTCTAACCAGCAGGGCCCTCTAATTCCTCCTGTATTGATTTGTATTGTAACTGCACTGTCTGCCTTCATTTTGTAAAATGCTGCGCTAAATAAATGTTTTTTTTTTTTTTTTTTTTTTAATTATACAGGATTTAAAAAGCGGCAACAGTTTGTGCAGAGCTTTACATCGTAAGGGCAGACAGTACAGTTACAATCCATTTTAATACTGGAGGAATCAGAGGGTCTTGCTCATTAAAGCTTACAATCTAAAAAGGGAGGATCAAGTGATACAAAAAGGTAACAACTGTGGGGAATGAGCTGATGGAGAAAATAAAAGTACAGGTATAAAAATTATTATTTTACCCATACAAACCAGATTTTAACATAAATATTTTAATATTCAGTATTAGACAGAAAGACACCAGTACAATTATGCTAATTAATTTTAAATCAAAAATACCAGGCAAACACTAATTGGAATACATGCAGGTTTACTTTTTTACATGCCAAAGGATTTATAATTCTGTACAGTTTATCTTGTGATTCACAAACATTTTCCACACTGCATATAGAGACAGGGGACACATGTAGACCCCAATTAAAAATGTATCTTTTTGGTCCTGCAATGTAGATTCACTTCTTCAACATACCAGACAAAGAATCAGCATTATTACTGCTGCTCAGTACACGGGGAGCTGACTGTAAAGGTGTGGTTAATAAAGGAGGGCTGGTCAAAATTACAAATCCTTTCGACAGGTAAAACAGTAAACACAAGTATTTTATCTGGATGTCCTCAGTTTGATGGTAAGCATTATTTAACTCACTTCCTCTGAGCCCAGCTCATTCAGGACCCACCCCAGCTTGTTACTAAACAATAAAAGGAGAATCAGCCCAGAACCCATCTCTCTGCTCTAGCCTCCTACCAGAATGTTTTTTTGTCAGCACAGGACCTGACTGGCTCCATGTTACTGCTTTCTCCCCTTATAGTCTAGCTATGCTATACAGGGACTGCAAGAGGCTGATACAAGGGTCAAATTCATGTATGTACACTGCTTGCATTTAAAAACACATTTAAGGTTGTAATAATGCTTACAGAGCGGCATTCATTTCTGCCTTTATATCTGCCTAAAGTTCAGATTTAAAATCTGCTCACAATTACAAAAACAGATCGATTTTTTTTTTTACCACTTTCAAAATTGATACTCACTAGTACTTTTTCAGGAATGAACACATTTTTTTGCAGCAACGTATACTGTATATCAGAACTAAATTGAGACTCCATATTATTTCATTCATAGCATATATGCGAGTAAGAGTTGTAAAATTTATATTAAAATATTCTCCCATATTTATGTGTTAATACATTGCATCCAACACGGTCAGACCTACCTCTTGTAACGATTGGCATATGGTTTTGGTTTCCAGGATGGTGCGCACATGCTCTTTTATTTTGTGCAGCGCTAGGTCAAGTTGTTGCGGTAGGGGTAGACTAGAATCGGGCATTTCTCCAGTAGCTTCTTCAAACTAGAAGACAAAGATAGCAAGTTATTAAAAAAGAAAAATAAGCAATAACAGACAATTTAACCAATCAAAGAAGGTACCTTCCGTGCAGTGATAAGCACTTCATGTTGTTGCTGCTCATACATATCTAGCTGACGCTCAAGTTCCACCTCTCTTTGATCCCAGGCCATTTGACGTTCCTCATGAAACTTAGGGTTTAAAAAAAATAAAATTAATATATAACTACACATAAATACATAGACACTGTGTAAGGGCACTTTCAGATGACCAGTGATGCATGACCACCCTCTGAATGGCGTTCCTGACACCTCCTAACATGGCAATTTTACAATATGGGCCAAGTGCTAGGCTTGCACTTTCGGTGCAACCCCATTGATCTCAAAGGGTCAGTTTAACAGCCGGTGTTACCCGTTACACTGCAGCCCGAATTTAAAGTGTTTGTAATGGCTCAAGGTTATTTTTACCTTCATGCATTCTATGCAAGAAGGTAAAAAACCTTCTGTGTGCAGCAGCCCCCCCCCCCCAATACTTACCTGAACCCCATCTCGATCCAGCGATGTGCACGAGAACAGCGACTCTACTGAGTCTCTTCCTCCTCACTGGCTGAGAAAGCAGTGGCAGCCATTGGCTCCCACTACTGTCAATCACAGCCAGTGAGCCAATAAGGGGAGAGAAGGGACAGGGCCGAGCTGTGCTCCGTGTGTGAACAGAGATACAGAGCAGTGGTTCAGGATCCAGTCTGCTCGGGTGCCCCCATTGCAAGCTGCTTGTATGGGGGCACTTGGCATTAAGGAGGGTCAGGTGCGCCGGTATGGGACCCGAGAATAGGAGGATCGGGATTGCTCTGTGCAAAACCATTACTCAGCAGGCAAGTTTAACATGTCTTATAAAAAAATACATAAAGCTGCATTTTATATCACTTTATATTGCTGCAGTTATAAAGCATCACAGCTGTGGCATGTGTATAGTCCTTTCAGGCTGTAATGTTAGAAATCCCAGGGGGCTGTTGTAGAGGTGTAAAAACCGTGGCTCAGTTTTTACAGCCCATTCAGGCTGCCGTGTGAAGGAGCCCCAATAACTGATTACCAACCCAAAAACGGATTATCTGTCAGTGTTTCCTGTGGGTTCTTTTGCATAACATGGTGCCAAATCTGAGTGATCAGACCAGCTGCTCACAGCACATGCTAATTCAACTTCTATCCTACACTTAGAAAACGTTCTTCCTTCATTACAAAATTGTACTGTTTCTACCTTTTTTTTGACAATCTTGCCCATTCTGAAACAGACGCTTTTGCTAGTGTGGTTAATAAAATGATGGAACTGATAAACTGATTGTAACCAAGCTGTGAACCTAATCACTGCATGGCTTGGTACATTACACTTCATAAAATACTTAGAATATATATATTATATATATATATATTATATATATATATATATATATATATACATACACACATATATATATATATATATATATATAAATTTATAAAGATTCAAAGAATATTAACTTAATAAAGCTTAAGATTAGAAATGCTGTTTACAACAGCCTGTTTATATTAATAATTAATATAACCTATATAGCAATATAGATTTGGAATTGATTCCTATTCATGGGAGTCTTTACTTTGCCTTGCTGAACAAGCTCTTCCTCCAGATTGGTAATTGTTCGCTCCTGTTCAGACATGACATTATTCAAATATTTAATTTCTTCTTTCTTCTGATTTAACTCACGAGTTCGTTTCAGGTCCTGCAGACGCACTTCCTCCATTTTCTTGTGCCATTCTGTAACCTGTAGATATACATTTTCAAGCCTTTACTAAAGCAGATTAAAGTGTTCACTAGTTTTCAGCATAAACTGACAAAATTCTGTCCATTTAATAAAAAATAAAAAAAAGTGTCACCCGAAGCACTGAAAATTAAAACCCATGCAGGGAAATAATGCCTGAATAGTGTACAGGCTATTGCCTTCCATGGCTCCTCAATGCAATCACCTTGGTTTTTCTGTATTTTTTGATCTTTTCCCAATATTCCTTTTCCTACCTTCCTGTTATCTCAAACAGAGAGGGTGAAATCAGAAGTTGGAGTGATGCATAATTACAGGTCATTACTGCTGGTGCTGGATTATCAAAGGCTGCAGAGATGCCTCTGTAGGCAGAGAATTCACAAAAATATATCCACCCATCCCAATCTATCTATCTCACCCACCAATCTGAAGATCTGCTCATATAAAGCCCCATACACACGGTCGGACAATCCGCGGACCAGGTCGGTCGGATCCTGTCCGTCATACTTTGTCTGATGTTGGTTTTGCGTACACACGGTCGGACAAAGTTGTCGGAAAATCCGATCATTCTGAACGTGGTGACGTTTGTTGCCTACGACGGGACTACGTAGAGGCTAGTAGCCAATAGCTTTGGTCTTGTAATGTGATCTGAGCATGCGTAGCACTTTGTCCGGTCGGACAACCGTACACACGATCGGATTTGGTGTGATCGGACCGTGTTGTCGGCAAATCTTTCCAGCAGGAGATAAGACTTTGTCCGTCGGACAATCCGACGTACACTGTCCGATGGTGCATACACGCGGTCTGATTTTTCAACAACATTGTCCGATCGGACAGAATCCATGAAAAAGTCCGACCGTGTGTATGGGGCTTTAGTCCCCCAAAAATTTTAATTTACATAAAGCTAATACACTTATAGTTTGTTTTGGTTGGAGTAGAAAAGATGTAGCTGGATAGCCGCACTCCAAATTATTCAACTTTATTTCAAAAGATATAATAAAATCATAGCATCTAGGCTTGTGTACAGACTAACTGCACAGCTGCTGACATGTTTCACACCGAACACGGTGCTTAGTCATAGCTAATGAGCAGAATATACATACAGAGCTATATATACACACACACACAAGCAATTAAACAAATGAATAAAATATGTGTATAACGAGATAGCAATTAGGGAAGCACCTGTGAGCATCCAAAATCTGAAGGTAACATTTAAATGGATGGAAGGAAAACACCTTTTTCACCTAAAACACTTAAATCAAGCTGACATGTTGAAAGCATACATAATGGTAATAGATAAATAACATGATGAATCTTATCTTTAGGTGAAGAGGTACAGGTGCAACCTAAAAAATAAATAAAAAATGACATATGTAAAAACATTTTTCATTTTGTATGTAAAAAATCGCACGCATCGGCAGACACACAGAAAAAAGAAAGAAACAAACTCTCAATGTGTGTGCATGTCGATGCATGGGGCTCATTGAATATCAGAACTGCCAGAGAAAAGCACAAATATTCCCTAAAAATGACACATCCCAAAAAAAGCTGCATAATAGTAAGATTGCAAATATCTCATTATTGGATGTGTCTATTTAGGCCTTCTCCTATGATACAATGCATAGATAGGAAAGATAAAAAATAAATATAGGAATAGACCAAATGAACGATCGAAACCGGATATTCTAAGGCTTAAGGCGAATTAAATGTGTATATCCTTATACCGACAGGTATGGGGAGCTGATGCAAGTACCCAGCTAGTTGATCACCGTGTTGTCGGCAAATCTTTCCAGCAGGAGATAAGACTTTGTCCGTCGGACAATCCGACGTACACTGTCCGATGGTGCATACACACGGTCTGATTTTTCAACAACATTGTCCGATCGGACAGAATCCATGAAAAAGTCCGACCGTGTGTATGGGGCTTTAGTCCCCCAAAAATTTTAATTTACATAAAGCTAATACACTTATAGTTTGTTTTGGTTGGAGTATGGATATTTATTTTGCTGGCCTGTGTCCAATTGCAGGGATTTTCCTTCACTTTCTGTCTTGTAGGCATACCAGGAAGAGGAAATATTTTCTAACTGACTTAGCAAAAACTGTCCCCATTGAAAGATTTCAGATCAGATGGTGTCATAGTGGAATATCTGTTTTCCAAACATCATTAGGTCTTTTAGCCTCCACTAAAATAAAACACATATTGGGTATCATGTAGTTTGACGTGGAAATAGGATTCTAAATGCTCATCTGTTCAGAAACGTGTAAAATAATGTAGAGCTATATGTACTTTAAGCATATATACTGCTCCACAGATTGTGTTTACTCGAATATTCTTAACATGCACTTTTCCTGGAATCACACCTGGTTTATATCAAGATTTTATCACGAAAGATCTTATAAGTTCATATAATACCCTGTATTAAACTGACATAGTAGGAAACACATATGGCGCCCATATCTACAGTAGACACTGCACTATGGAAAATAAAATAAAATGTTTCTGGAAGACGTCAGAACTGCAGAAGATTAAACGAAAGCACATTCACTCTGATCTACTCTGCTCTAGAAAAGTGACATAAAATGTGTAACGGGCTACTTCAAAATGAAAAAATAAGCAACTCATTTCTACAGTCTTGTCAGCTGTTTTGCCTATTTAGTATGTTTTTCCCCAATTCACAAATGAAGCCCCTGCAATACTTCCTGAAGAATATATTACTATAAATCAGATACCTAATGGTAAATTAACACCAAATGTCTGAGCATGCTTGATATTCCACACTATGTCAATGGTTCCTATACAAAATTCATTAATCTTCTGTGTGAACTGGTGTCTATGAGTATACTCAACAACTACACTATTATATGTACTGAAACATTTTAATGTTACATTTTACTGCCTACTTGCAAAGACATAAAGAAGCATTTCATCTAAAATTAGTCATTACATAAAACTGAGTGACACAACTTTTCTGCAACTCACGGAGAAACGAATAATGAGATCTATGCATTTTATTTTCTAAGGCTGCAACCCTACTTGAAGTCCATTCATCGCAAGATCCCACACCCTGTTAGATGATACAATAGGATTTTAAGGTTCTTGTACTTACCCCAAAATATTTTTTTCTTGTTAAACTTAATTGAGGGATGCTTGAATTTTGAAACAGTCAAGTTATACTGCCACCTACAAGAAGTTGGGACACTGGCAAACAGAAAATTTGTAAAAGCCAGCTTCTGTATAACTTTGCTGCCCAGCATGTCTCCATGCCTCGGTTTTGTGAGCAAGGAATACATAAAGCCAGCAAAAAAAAAAAAAAAAAAGAACCTGTGGCCTTTGGACATGAAGAAAAAGATTTTTTTAGTAAGTACAAAAAACTTTTTTTTTCCTCCATTACTCATTGAGAGACTCAGGGAACAGTAAGGATTTCCATAAGCAGTCCAACTGAGGGGTTAGCAACAGCCAGTGACAGAACCAAGAAGGGGCAACAAACTTTCTATAACACAGGACTACCAGAAGGACGAATGCCCAAAGTTAAACCAGATGAGGTGAAGTTACTTGCAAGATGAGATGGTCCTTGGACAGCTTATCAATGACCCATACACATAATCAGATTGTCCTACGCATTTGTACAGACATCAGTCCCATGTAAGATAAAAGTTTTGAGGCTTGTAACAGACCATCACAACTATAGCACAAGTTTCCAGACATCTGCTCCAGCCTCTCTATAAAACAGATCAAAATGTGGGTAAAGCAGAAAGGCCTTTGTAACCGCAGGAGCTCTAAAACAGTGGTTCTCAAACTTAGCCCTCAAGTAACCCCAACGGGCCATGTTTTGGCAACTTCCCTTAGATAAAATAGCTTATACCATACTCAATACCATGTCATTGATATTGATTTAAAGCAGCTGTGCAAAGTAAAGAAAAACCTGAAAACATGGCCCGTTGGGGGTACTTGAGGACTAAGGTTGAGAACCACTGCTCTAAAAGACCCAAAGCCGGGGTCTTACACTTCCAAACCTTAAAATTCAGAGACGGAAGGTACCATTCCAAGAATAAGGTTGCCTGGCCAGTCAGTTCATCTAGCACAAGATATCCAAGGAGCCCGGGAACCTCACATGACTGAATAAGAGAGGTAAGGAGCAAAAGATGTACCCTTTCCAGGGTAGGCAGGGATAGAGGTGTACTATAACCCCAGGCTGGGGATCATGAACCAAAAGAGCAGGAGAACGAGCAAGATTCATCTGCTAAAACACTCTGAGGCATGATCTGCCTAACTTAAATCCAGTACATGGCTCCAAAAATCTGAACTGCCCGATCTAGAAAAGCATCCAAGAGCCATGGAGCAAGGAGATGGAACCCTAGCTAAATAGCTAACAACATTCACCTGAATAGGCACAGAACCAAGAAAAAAAAAAACCTTGAAAAATGTCCTCAAAAGTGTGCAAGTCAGTCACGGAAAGAGGACCTAACTCTAGGTGACTAAGTCCCAGGAAGGTCTCTGGAACTAGTCTATCCTAAAAATGTATCATTTTGTGCTCTCTGCGAACAACCCAGTAGAACACAAAGTCCTCAGTGAGAGGTGATCACCCCATTTACACCTAGGCAATTGGGATCACAGGAGGAATCGACATGAAGCTGCCCGCGATTCCATAATCCCGGCAAATTGCAGAACACGTTTGCAATGCCATTATTTCTTAATGGCACCCCAAACACGGGTGATTTTGCCAGGATTGTCGATCGAACTACAAAACACTCCCGGCTCTGTGCCAAGATTTAGTACATGAGCTTCCTTTGGAGCATTTTTGGAGTGTAAGGAGGCCCATACAAATGAATGGTGCCGCTCCAAAAACGATCAACTAAAAACGAACAAAAAAAGCTAACAAAAAGGAGCGGCTGCAGCTGTCACTGCAGATTTATAATTGTTACACAGTTAGTCCAGTTGAAAAAAGACACAAGTCCGTCTAGTTCACCAAATAGAAAAAACAAATAACAGAAACCCTCAACATACACAATCCTATGCCTACAGCTGATCCAGAGGAAGGTATTAGAATATTCTGTGGATCAACTACCCTTTCGTGTTATTATCTCTAAATCTAAGTATCCAGTTCTATTTTGGGCATATAAGAATGCATACAGCTTTTTTTTTTAAACAAACTGAGCTGGCCAGAACTAGTTCCCGGGGGTGTCTATTCCACATTTTCACAGCTCGTACTGTTAAGAAGCTTTACATATTTGGATGTTTAACCTCTTTTCCTTCAGATGTAAGGGGTACCTCCTTGTCCTCTGTAATGGCCTGAAAGTGAATAACTCAACACCAAGTTCATTATATAGATCACTTACATATTTATTCACATGATCATATCCCTCCCTAATCGCCTCGGACATTCATAATACATTCAGTTCAGCTAATCTTCCCTCATAGCTGAACTCATCCATGCCTCTCATTAGTTTGATTACCCTTCTGTGCTCGTTCTCCAGTTCCCCAATATACTGTTTTGTGAATATGTGACCAAAAACTTAAAGTGTTTGCTAACCCCCAAAAAAATAAAAATAAAGATCCTGTTCCTTTAAAGCATGTTATAAAAGCACAGTGGTTGTGCTGTGTAATTTGGCCCCCGTATCACCTGAAATACCTGGCTGATCCTGACAGTTTCTGCTTTGCCCTATGTACTTTGACCACGATATATCAGGGCTGCTGAGCCCTGACACCGTTGTGAGCGTACGTGCCTCCGTCAGCTGCAGCCCTGCTCTGTGTCTCCTGTGTCCTATCCTCCATCCTCTCCCCCCTCCCCTCTCTGACTGTCTTCTCTGTGTCCGCGCTGCCCCCCCTCTTGTGCTGCTGCTCAAATAGGGTTATAATAATGGCGAAATGCCGCCTCTCTCTTCTCTCACATAACAGCTCCAGCGGGAGGGGCAATCTCTCTCCTCCTGAATGACGTCAGCGGGGGATCCTCGGCCCCGCCTACTCCATCTATCGGGCCGAGAGAAGAGAGAGGCGGCATGTCACGTGATCACTGATCTGCAATCAGTAAACAAGGTATATAGTTGCATTTTTAATAAAGCACAGTCACAGGGGGCCATTAGATGAATCAACAAAGAGGATAATGTAAAGTTAACCCTGTGGGTTAACAAACACTGCATATTTCTTACTAATGATTTGTAGAGGGGAAAAATTATGTCTGTCTGTCTGTCTGTCTTTCTCTGGAGTATATACCTCTTTGAATACAGGAAAGTATTTTGCTAGCTTTAGAAACTGCATGCTAATATTAGGTCTACAATCAACCAGAATACCCAGATCCTTTTCAACTACTGACTCCCCCAGCTGTTCTCCTAGAATGTATGATGCATGCATGTTTTTAGCCCCCAGGTGCAAAACTTTACATTTATCAAGATTAAGCCTCATTTGCTACAGTTGTTTAAATAGTGAATTGAGGTCTAGTTTTCTGTTTACAAACTGAATTTTCTAAACCTGTAGACTTTAACTTACACATTGGCCATGTATGGAGAACTGTTTCAAACACTTTTGCAAAATTCAAGTATATTATATCCACAGCCACTCCTATGTCTAAGTTTTTACTTACCTCCTCGTAAAAAGAAATTAGATTTGTTTGACAACTTTTTCATGAATCCATCCTGTGGTCTTTTATTAAACCCTAAAGTATCTTCCCGACTATAGAAGTTAAACTAACCGGTCTGTAACTACTTGGTAAAGAACTTTATCCTTTTTTTAAATATAGGCATCATATTGGCCTTACACCAACCCAGTGTCATTAAAGAGTTTCTAACAATTAGAAACAATGACATAAAAATAACAGTGCTCAAATCTTTGAGGACTCATGGGTGTAAGCAATCTGGTCCAGGTGCTTTATTCACCTTTATTTTGTTTCTGAACCATATAAATTTTGAGTCATTTTGGATCATTGGGGGCTAAATCAGTACTAGTAAGGACTTAAACTCTCTCATTTCCTTTGCATACACAGAGCTGAAATAGGTATTCAATAAATTTGTCTTCTTTGTCCCCCGTCACCAACTGAAAATTATCTTGTAAATGGTCTACATGCTCAGACCTAACCTTTTTACTATTATTATATCTAAAGATTTTTTTGGGCTTGGCCTACACTCCTCTACATCCTGCCATTCATTTTAAATTTTTGCGGCCTTGATTTTGTTTTTACATATTTTGTTATATTTTTTGGAACCCTCTAAATGACAGCGTTTGTCCTTTTTTATATTTTTTGCTTTGCCTGCAGGGTCCAAAAAGTTGAAAAAAGCACTAGGCCCCATGGGTGAGACCTTACTAGGGCAGCAAACTGTAGAAACTGGTCCCAACCAACTCTGCAAATCAGGGTGTCCCTCTGGAGAGTGAGGGTATATCACTCTCTAAAGGAAAGGAATGCAATTCTCGATGGGATACACCTCCTAATGCAAAGTTCCCACCTCCATGGGAACAAGGGGTCCCAGGGCTTGGAGAGGTATCGAGAAGGAGACACAAAGGAAGAAGATGCTGGACAAATGAAGGAGATTCCTTTAAGAGTTAGCCAATGGGCTAAAAGGGGTTTTATGAGCACTCAAATGCTGGAGAGGCAAATTACCTGAGGTCCTGTCTAGATGTACACACAGCCCCCCACTTGAAGAAGGCTTACCACAAAGTTTAGCAAAAGTGGGAATTTGGAATTTGGCTCTTAAGGTATATAAATATTTGCTTCCGAAGAAGATGAGGGAAAAGGATAGGATTCCTCTAACCCTTCCACAGATCTCCTCTGGCCCCCCCCCTGGCTTTGCTAATGACAGTGTCAACAGCATGTCTGAAGAGATGACCCAACTGTTTCTGAATTCCAGAGCCCCTCAATTTTTTATGGCAAGTGCTGTAGGAGGAGTTTAAGAGCTACTGAACAGTTGACATAATTACCACTTATAAACAAAGCAAGCTAGCTTGCCACTTTTCCAGCCCAGAGGCTCAGGACGGGCCATGGTCTGTTAAATGTATTTATTTTCTGGAGTGTAATTACATTCAACGTAGTTCCACTGAGTATTTGAGTAACTGTTCCCATTTTTTATTATGTTAAATGCTGATGCAATTGCTTCAAATACTGAACCATCTGGCAAGATAAAATATGATTAGTAAAAAAAACAAATATCTATGTCTATAAATACTGTACCCTAGTTTGTAAATTGCTTAGCATCAGGATGACTAACCTTCTGAGCTCCTCTAGCATCTTTAAGGGTGGCAATAAGCTCTTCCAAGCCCTTCAGCTTTAGCTCTAGCTCTAAGGCACGGGTCTCAGTATCCCTCCGTTCTTGTTGCACAAGCTGCATTTCATTAACAGTCTTCATCTTGTCACTTTGCAGCTCCATCATTGTCTTGGAGAATTTCTCCTGTTGGGCTAATGGAAGTGCACCGCTGAACTGCCTCCTCAGTGCCTGAATCGTGTGGCGAAGGTGCTTGGCTCGGTTTCTGCCTTCTAAACGGGCATAATATAATGCCTGCTCTTTATCATCTATCTTCTGTTCTAAACGTAAACTGTAGGCTTCTAATCTGTGCAATTTGGTAGTTGTTGCTTCCAACTTTGCTACAGCGGTTGCTTCACTGACTTGAAGAGCTACAATTTGCTGGTGTAATTTTGCAATCAGTGCTTTCTCGTTACTCTGATCCTATAAAAAGAAGTAATAGCACAAATATAAATAGCTTTATAACAGTGACAAATATTAATTAACAGCTATGTGTGACAGTTGGTGGATTATTAGTTATCGTATATATAGGTACATAGTAAAAAGAAAGTCGACAACTTCCTGTCAACTTTGCTGCCATAAAATGATGACTACATTAGCTAAGGTGCTCTACATTGGAATAAAATAATGAACTCTTAGCAACATGTGTTAAGAAATGAAGAATGCATAATTTTCTTATCCTAGTACGTCTTTAATTAATATATCAGTATACAGCCACATTCTGCTATACTATGATACTATTACACAGAATTTAAATAGCACCAAGAGTTTGCACAATGCTTTACAAAATAGAGAGACAGTGCAGTGCAAGTGATACAAAAGGTTGCAACTGTGTGGAGATGGGCTGTTTGAGAATTTTTTTTTTTGTGGTTAACCTATAGGCACACAGAGTAGGAGATGGCTGTACAGGTTGGGCTAAGGAGTTCCAGAGGATGGGAGAAGCCATGGATGCAAACATGGTAGGAGGTGACAATGTAGCTAAAGAACGGGGGTCTTGGGAGAAGGGAAAAGGATGGTTTGGTTAATATTTTGAGATGAGGCTGGTCTAGTAGCTGGGGTAGAATTGTGGATGGCTTGGTAAGTTGTTGTTAGTGTTTTGAACTTTTTTCATTGGGTGATCCGAAGCCCATATAGGGATTGGCTGAGGGAGGTGCTAGGAACTAAGCAGCTGGTAAGAAGGATGAGTCTGGCAGCAGCAGCATTCATGATAAACCATAGGAGAAACGGTGTAGGGATAGGCCAATGAGAGGGGCGTTTTAGTAATTGAGATGCGATCTAACAAGTGAGTAAATTAGCGGCATGGCAATTTCATTGGTTAAGAGGGGGCATATTATGGGAATGTTATGGAGATGAAGGCAGCAAGATTTGGTCAGTGACTGGATGTGGAGCTGAAAGGAGAGGTCAGAATCCAAGATTACACACAGCATAGCGCAACACATTATGAGCTCAGTTTTTTTATATTGATTTTTAGGAAGTGGTTTGGTATCCATGCAGTTATGTCAGGTATTAAGTTAGTGGTGCAAAAGGTGACTGGAAAGGTAAGCTGAAGAGTATAGAGACAATTTTGGGTGTAATTAGCATAGAGATAGTATTGGAAGTCATGCAAGATTATCAACTAACCAAGGAAAGAGGTGTAGATAGAGAATAGATGGGGGGTCCAAGGACAAAGCCTTGGAGGACCCCTATGGAAAGGTATATTTTTCCTGTGCAAATAAATGACATCGTTATAAGGGCAATGTTCCTTCAGTGTACAATCTGCAGCCTGAGTGTCAGTTGTTGAACAATCACAAATCACAGGTAAGCCAATTCACATGCATTTTAACTGTGAACCTGAAGTTCAGTTTTCTATGCTAATAACTGACATGGAGATTATAAAGATCCACATTATTATATAAAAGGCATTTTGCATATTTTCTAACCAATTACACTGTTTGCATTAAGGATAAAAAAAATGCATCTACAGCAAGCAGTCTGAGCAGAACACATTTTGCTTTATTAAAAAAAGTGTATTAAAAAATTGCCTCCTGCTGTGCAAGTTAACATCTGCAAAGTTATTTTACTAAGATGAATCTGAGTTCCAAAAACAGCATGAAATTGAGTCAGGTATTTATTACTTTCTCGAAAAACATAGTATAAGTTAAAGAATTTACCGACCATGAACAATGTTTTGCATGTGCTAATTTAAGACAGCTGTTGCAGCAAACACAAACAAAAACTTCAGTCATTTAACACATTTATCAGCATGAGCCTGATCCAGGCAGAAATAACAAGGTATTTGAAGTGCCAACCTGGAAATCCAAGACTTGTTTCCGCAGAGACTCCACTTCCTTTTCTCTTGACTGCTGGCGGTTAACTAATGTGGAGATTTGTGCTTTGGCAATATCAGAAAGGCTGCGTAATCTAGTGAAGGAAAACATATACACACAAATTGAAAATTATATATACTAGAAGATACTACTAAATGAAAGTGGCAAAGATGAGGATTTTTGTTCTTACCGTAAAATGCTTTTGAGGGACACCGGAAGTCTTAAACCTTTGGTTAATACTGCTGCCAACAGAAAGATTGACAAACAGCATAATCCAAGAAAAAGATCTTATGGTGAGTACAAAAATCCTATTTTCTGCCCTTTCAATTGGTACCTTAGGCATTTAACCCTACTGCATGAAAGGGTGAAGTATGCCTTCCATGTATTATGACAGACCTTGTGGGAAATAAGGCTAGGAAGGCTAAGCATTACAAAAATAACCGATTCAGAGATGCCCCTGTCTCTCAGAACCTGGGCTTCAACTGCCATGTCTACGAGCCAGTAATGGTGAAACAAGATGGTAAATTGGTCCTTGAGACAAAAGATCAGTTTGTTTTTAAACTGTGAAGCCAGCAGGACTCACATTTCACATCCCCATCTGTGACACAGATCTTGGACAGCTCTGGGTATAGGAATCACTCCCCTGGGCAAAGATGCTGCTGGCTGAGGAACTCTACCTGCCAATTGTCCACACCTAAGATGTGAACGACAGACAAGGCTGGAATGTGAAGTAATGCCAAAGACAGGAACCACTCCTTCTCTCTGGCTTCTGCAAAACTTCTGGTTCCTCGCCTATGGTTGGATATATGCCCCTGCCATGGCATTGTCCAATTGAATCCTGATTGCATAGTCTTCCAGCCTGACAGTCTAGTGCTGTAGAGCAGAAAATAATCCGAAAGCTCCAGAATGTTGATCAGGAGATGAGACTTCTCTGCCATCCTAATCCTCAGAACAAACAGGATGTCCAGGACTCCTCCTCAGCCAGGCAGACTGGCACCCTTTGTAAGTATTTTCCAAAAGAAAAAAAAAGAAAGGACTGACCCACCAGACCAGCGTCAACCTGGTCCACGGTGTCAGACAAATCAGCCTTGTTCAGAGACAGGATTGACTTCTTCCATTATGAGAAAATGTTTGTTGTAGGGGTCTGGAGTGAAACTGGGGAAATGTCATTGCCTTAAAGGAGGCTACCATGAAACCCTGAACAAAGAAGCTGAGAGTGTGATGACTCCTGGACTGAAGAGTACAAGTCTAGGATCAGAGAATTTGAAGCTTCTGGGGGAAAAAAAATACTGATCTGAGTGTATCCAGGATTAGATAACCCATCAGTCGGTTCTACCTAAATATCTTACAATGGGGATGCTTTGGGAGTTCAGTATGGCTAGCACTGGGGCCAGTAGCTTTTAGTGAACACCTGAAGAGAAGGAGCAGAATGTCAGGATGCAAAAAATGGGAGTACATGGAGCCAACAGGAAATGCTAGAGAGCAGGAAAAATGTGGGCAAGTAGGTATGAGTCCTTGATGTCCACAGAGGGCAGAAAATCTCTTCTGGTGAAAAGAGGCTATGACAGACCATGTAATAGCTTACAGAATTAGTGAGCTCGAATAAACACATTCAGTGTTTTGAGAACCATGATGGGGCTGATATCCCCTTTGGGCTTGGGAACTATGAATGTGTGGCAGTAAAACTCCTTAAACCATTCTTCTGCATGTAGCCCCTGGAAACCACTTCCTGCTCCAAGAAGATGAGATGTAAGCTGTCCAGTTTCCACAAAGGCTAACAGACTTTTGAGTAGGTGTAAGCTGAGAACATCTAGTATAGCAGGGCTGTTTCCCCATGTCTGGAATCAGACATGCTGCAACTGCAGGGCAGTAAAGTTGGGTTCACATGGATCAAAGAGTGGGAGGTTCAGAAGGAACCAGACAAATTCCTATCTGTGTGTAGTCCTCCTGGGTCAAAAGAAGCCAATCGATAGATGAGCTTCTGTCGAACAGTCCTTTAATCAGTGGGTTGCAGCCAACCGGCTGCAACGCTGATCTATGTATTCTGACAGCAGGGACTCTAGGTACAAGTTTAAACCCCATCTACTCATAAAATTCAACTGCTGATAGCAGGTGCGGGTCAAAAAAATGGGGGGGGGGGCGTGGTCACTGCAGGCTGGTAGCAGACATGAACTAAAGATTGGAGGTCCACACTGTTCTTTGCAAAGCAGAAGTAGCAGTAGGAAGATGTTGAATGACCGGAAGGAGCAGCAACTATTGTAAGATGTCAGCTTTCATTTCCTCAGTATTACTCCTCCGCACAGAGTGACTTTTCAGACATGGGCCAAGCACCAATGGCTCTGCAAATGAAAAGCGATTCATTGCTCGTTCATCAGAAAAATTCAAACCCCATCAGAATGGGGTTTGGAAAGGTCCTTATGCAGAACCTACTGCCCGAAGGTAACTTCCAGGCTACCTTCATAATGTCCAGTTCAGCTGGGTACAGGTGTGGTGCTCCAAAAACCAAGCTGAGGATAGGCCATGCCAGATAGCTTCTGTTGTAGAGACTAGCTCTAGCAAGTGTCAAGAAGAGACTAGACTGAAGAAAAATATAAGATGATTTTTTTTTTTTTCCACAAAAAAAAATTAAGTTCACAGCAGCACTGCAGAAAAGTCATTCATCTGATGGTAGTGTGGGGGTTATCCTGGGTTGGCCTACAGCTGTGTACAAGTGTCCAGTTCTTCTGTAGGCATCTGTATAACCCAAATGTTTAAGACTTCTTGTGTCCCTCCATGGAAGAGAAAGACAGACAATTTTGCTTTACCACTATGTATTTTAATAGGTAATTACTAACACTTCCTAAAATCCGGGAGCAGTTGCTATTCAGCCCTTAGTCTAAATAACATTTTTCATCTGTGCCCGCCCCTACTCTCTTATAATGCCAACTAAATGGCTGATTATGCATTATGCTGTTTTTTTACTTACCACATCCAGAGCATATGTAAACAAGCAGGAGGTAAAACGTAAAACTTGTTAGTATGTATGGCAGATTGGTATATGTAGATACCACAATTATGTTTGTGGTTTAACAAGAGAGTTACCTAAAATTATAATTTGTCATGTATTTGTGCAACTTTGATATGCATTTAGGTTTTAACTGAGTTCTTCATATTCACATTTACCATTTTTCCTTAATGTTACCCTGATCCATTTTCAAATAATGAAAATAAACACACTTACTTGGAGCCCTCCACCTTGAGCTCTGCTTCACTCTTCTCCAACTCTAGTATTCTCCTCCGATCTGCTTCATACACTACTTTACTCACACTATTTGCAAGCTCATCTCTTAGTGCTTGCTCCACTTTTTGTGCCTCAAGATTAATTTTAGTAAGCTAAGAAAACAGTAAGAAATATGTAATGTCAGTTTGGTAAATACAACTCAATTCTCTGCTTTACTCCATAATAAAGAAAACCTACAATTGTGCAGGGGCAGTGATAGACATATACATTATTTATTAACATACAGTATTTCACAAAAGTGAGTACACCCCTCACATTTTTGTAAATATTTTATTATATCTTTTCATGTGACAACACTGAAGAAATTACACTTTGCTACAATGTAAAGTAGTGAGTGTACAGCTTGTATAACAGTGTAAATTTGCACAGCCATTAGGGACATAGGGGTGTACTCACTTTGATTACCAGCGGTTTAGACATGAATGGCTGTGTGTCGAGTTATTTTGAGAGGACAGCAAATTTATACTGTTATACAAGCTGTACACTCACTATACATTGTAGCAAAGTGTAATTTCTCGTGTTGTCACATGAAAAGATATAATAAAATATTAACAAAAATGTGAGGGGTGTACTCACTTTTGTGAGATACTGTAGCACCATTCTTTTTGTGTTTTATTTTTATAGTTTGTTTTTATTGGGTTTTATCAAAAGAAAAAAAAACTGAGCAAAAACAGTATCCGTCATACTTCAATACATTGTACCTTTTACTAAGTCATTTGATTACAGAATAAAAATAACAAGCATATTTGAACATAGGAAGTGCTTCTAATAGGTGGTCAAGGGCATTATCCCCCCCCCCCCCCCCGCCCCAGACACCCCATCTGGGAACACACTGTGTCTTGAGGAAGAGAAAACAAAGCCAACCCTTATGTTACATTATTATTGACAAGAAATGGTTGTCAATACCTGGTAATACAGAAAAATAGGAGCTTAGCATATAGGTAGCGGTTTAGACATCTGGCATGGAGGACGATACCAAAAGGAAGATTAGATAGGATTGTGAGAATTCTGATCATACACGTTTGACCATAATTCCCATTTGTATTTTGCAGGATTCATACAGCCCTCAGATACAGCAAACATATATTCATACGAGTAGTGTGTGCATACCAGGTGGATTATCTCATAGATAGAGATATGAGTGAGGGATTTCCAGTGTCTGACGATTGACAATCTGGCCGTTAAAAGGATATGTACGGTTACGCACTGCATGTGCGTAGGGATATTGTCAATACCTAGCTGAGTAACACTAGTTCAGGTGGGGGTGGAATGATAATTCCAGTTACATTAGTAATGAGCTTGAAAACCTCGTTCCAGAAGGAAGCAATGTCAGTACATAACCAAAGCAAATGGTATAAATGCCTAGTTTTTCCACATTTCCTCTAACAGAGGTGATTTGGTCGGGTCAAATGTATGCAACTGTGAAGGAGTGATGTACCATCTGAAATTCAGTTTGTAATTAAGATCCCATAAGTTGGAGGAGCATGTCATGCGGAGATAAGAGGATATGGCAGATTTCCATTGGGAATCATCAAAAATACTACTTACGGTATGTCTCTTTCCCATTTATTCATAGAAGGCAATTTGTTAAATGAAGATTTGTCTTGCAGTAAGCTGTACAAATGGATGATACTTTTAGCATCTATGGTATCGGACCCAAGGTACTCCCATACTTTCCTTTGAACATATTTGTGGAGATGGGGATTACAGATTAAGCAGTGAGATACTTGGATGTACTTGAAGTACTCCTTGCTCGGTAATGAGAAGGATTTTTGTAAGGAGGAAAAGGAGGTCATCTGAGTATAGGTCAGAGAGGAGTAAGATGCCCTTTTCCTCCCAAGATTTCATAGTGATTTTGGGTATAAGTACTGATAGCACAGAAATTGAAAGAGGGATTTTGCATGGACTGTCCCCAATTTTAGCATCGGCCATGTAGTAGTCGAACGCTCTTTTAGTGGCTATGATTGTTGGGGAGAAATTAGTATTACTCAGTTTCCTTGAGGAGCCCAATTAGCCCGTTTTTTTTAGATTATGCCCTGGGATCTGGAGGGCTTCCATATCACTCCACAAGCATGAAGAGCTATGCTTTTACTTGTGCAAGTATGGAGGCTATGTAGTAGTCTCTGAAGCAGATATACCCTGTACCATACACAGATCTATGTTTGAAGAGACATGTTTGTGTGGTTCTGGGTTTTTTTTTTTTTGCCACTCTGTGCGCCTCAGTAGAGACTAAAGGGAATTAAAAAAGGTTAGTATGATTGGGATGGGTAGGGAAGTACAGCAGATTTTTTTTTTGGTAGATTGTCTAGGAAGGGGACAAAGTTTGCCAGGTAGAGAGAGGACACAGATTTTGTACGTTTAATTCCTAAGTAGGAGAGGGAATCCATAGCCCACCTGTAGGGATATTTGTTTTCGAGAGTGGTATGCATTTCATTCAGTAAACTTAACGGCAGTATGGGAGACTTATGCCGCGTACACACGATCGGACTATCCGGTGGACTGGAGTCCGCCGGACAATCTGACAGTGTGTGGGCTCCGGCGGACTTTTTCTTCCCAAAAGTTCGGCGGACTTAGAAAGAAGTTTTGACTCAAAATTATCCGGCAGTCTGTGTGCTAGTCCGCAGGACTTTTGAAATGAACGGACTTGCCGACACATGGAGTAAAGTCCGTTCATTTAGAACGTGACTCCAGGTAGACGGACGTACATATTCGCCAGCACACCATGGATCGATGAAACTTCGTCCAAAAAAGGTTTTTAATGAAAAAAATTACATCACAATTACATCGATCGGCGAGATTGACACCTTGCTAGTCCCATCGCCTGGTATGGATTTAAAGGGGAATCCCTACGAAAAAACGGCGTGGAGGTCCCCCCCAGATCCATATCAGACCCTTATCCGAGCACGCAGCCCGGCCGGTCAGGAAAAGGGGGGGGGAATAGCGAGCACCCCCCCTCCTGAGCCATACCAGGCCGCGTGCCCTCAACACGGGGGGGTGCTTTGTTGATGAAGACAATGGCCTCTTCCCGACAACCGTGGCCGTTGGTTGTCAGGGTCTGTGGGCAGGGGGCTTATCGGAATCCGGGAGCCCCCTTCAATAAGGGGGCCTTCCAGATCCTGGCCTCCCATCCTATGTGAATGAGTATGGGGTACCATGTACCCCTACCCTACGACGGAAAAAGTCCGATGGAGCCCACACACGGTTGGATTTTCCGACAACATGGACATTTCCCGTCGGAAATTCCAACCGTGTGTACGGGGCATTACTCTGTCCCCTGGCAGCAGGTGGTAGCATTTTCCTGTGACCCCCCAGGCTTTTTGGTTCACAAACCTATGGCGTTGTGTCCATGATACTCACAGAGGGGCTCCCAGTAAGTGGGTTGAACACCACTGGGTGTGGTTCAGCCAGGAAGATGACTGCAGAGGACAGTGTTGGCGCTTGAAAAGGGCATGTAGTGCTTGGCAGACTATTATTTATACTGCAGTTGGCTATTAAAAAAAAAAAAAAAAAAAAAAAACACTCCACAAAGCTGATTTGAAGAGATAAGTATAACCTTGTGGAGATGCAGACTAGAATACTGCAATCACTGAGCAGCAAATTATGTCACCTGTGATGTATTTCAGTTATCTTGCAAACCTGGCCTGTTAGTGGGTCCTGAGGACAGGAGTTGAGAACCAATGGTCTAAGCCTTTGCAAATGCATAACAGTGTGTTTAATAGTTGAGCAAGTTCTCTAAAGAAGCCTCACAACACACACTTAAAGTGGGGTGCCCCCTAAAAAATATTTTCTAAAAGTCAGCAGCTACAAATACTGCCAGCTGCTGACTTTTAATAAATCGGACACTTACCTGTCCCAGGGTCCAGCAATGCGGGGAAACAAAGCCCCCCCTTGTTCCCCGCTCCGCTCACGGTGCCGGAATTCTTACTCTGGGCACCCGGCTGTGGCTTCACAGCTGGGCACCCACGGCGCATGCGTGAGCGGTGCCGCACGCCGTGATACAACGTTCAGTCATCTGGGACACGTGAAAGGTCCCAAATGACTGTGCGGCGCCGAGGGGAAGTAATGTCAGTGCCTGGGCACTGAAGGTGGCAGACTACGAGGGACCCCCTAGCAACAGGCATTTAGAGGTGAGTAAAACATTTTATTTTTCCAATTATTTATTTTTTTTATGATTTTTAAGCAATTTTTTTTTTTTTGGTGGAAACACCACTTTAAGCACAAGTAAGAGATTGCATAACGTACTGTAAAAATCTTGAACAGTCCTGAGCAGAAGCAGTCTGAGAAGTGTCAAAAATTTGTTAAGTGCAACTGCAGCCTTTAGGATTGGTGTTACTGGCAAACTAATAAGCTTTAATCAGTGTATATAATGATTGAAAATGATTTAGTGGAACTGTCACAAATGAATGCCTAACAATCATGACTACATACTGTAACACTGAGTGTAATCAAATATAACATGATTTTAATTATTTTTTTTCTTTAGCATAAAATATTACAGAAGATAATATATTTTGCTTTTTGAGTGTTGATACTAAAGTCTCGCTCTTCGGCGCTCCTGGGCCCTCCCTCCTATTGAGTGCCCCAACAGCAAGCAGCTTGCCATGGGGGCACCCGAGCTAAGCCGCAGCTCCCTTTGTCCATTCAGACACAGAGCCGCAGCCCAGCCCCGCCCCCTCTCTTCCCTCATTGGCTCACTGACTGACTGAAAGCAACAAGAGCAAATGGTGCTTTGCTGCTGTCTCAGCCAATGAGGAGGGAGAGTCCCGGACAGCCGAGTCTCTGGTGCAACATTGCTGGATTGAGATGGGGCTCAGGGAAGGAGCTGCACACAGAGGGCTTTTTATCTTAATGCACAAAATGCATTAGGATAAAGAAAAAAAATCTGCTTTTACAACCATTTAACACAAAAAGAGCATAAAGCAGTATGTTTTGCAATGTCATTGCACTGACACCAACATTGAAAAAAAAAAAATAGAAATAGGAAAAATGTAAATCTCTTCTGTTATATCAACAACTACCAAGCAAAACCAAGCTTTTTTTTTTTTTTTTTTTTTTTTAAATCGGACAAGTTTATAATGCATAATATGCAGTGTAAAATGTTAAAATGTATTTAAAACCCAGGAACAAAAATAAAAACAAAACAAAAATAACATTTGTCTGCTTACTAGTCCTTAGATAAGGTGGGCTGCCATTTCTATTGCCACATAAGAGAATGGATAATGGCAGTGTGTTTATGAAAGTTTACAACCACTTTAAGCCAAATATAGGTTCTTGGCCATAATAATGCATGTCATATTGTACTATTAAAGTGGTTGTAAACCTCCCTGCAGTACTTGTACCTATAGGTAAGCCTTATTCTTGGTAGGAACTGTAAATATCTCCTAAACATTTGCAGTTTAGAAGATATTTACTGTATACTGTGCCGATGATGTCATTGGCGCATTCGATCTGAAGGAATGGCCGCCCGTGCCGCTTCGTGCATGTACGGGAGTGACGTCACGCAGCTCCGGACAGTCACATAGCTGGAGTCCGTGCCCCCCAACCCCCCCCCCCCCCCCGTGAAGGTGAAGGGGCAAACATTGATCCGGCCTCCAGCAGGGACAGCGCAGGCATTGTTTGCAGGCAAGTGTCTCATAATGTGCTAGTATGCGACGCATACTAGCACATTATGCCTTTACTTTGCAGGAAAGGGAAAAACTTTTGTTCCTGCAGGGTTTACTTCATCTTTAAAGACAAAAAGAAAGTTCCCAACCTTCACTCGAAAAGAAGGCCAAATAGTTCTTACCTCAGCAAACTTGGACTCTAGTTCAAAGTTACGTTCCTCCACTTGTTTCAAGGTAGTTCTCAAGTGTTCATACATCTTCTGGGAATGCTCTGCTCTTTGTCTTTCATTTAGCTCTTTCATTTCCAGCATTGTGATTTTTTTGGAAATGGACATTATTTCATTATTGGTAATCGCTTTGGCAGCTTTATCCATTGCAGAATTATCTCCTACAGGAAAACATTAGATAGTGAATTGTTTTTTCAACAATCTTTCACAAGACAACAATTAAAATAATATATGGGATAAAATTTCCAATTAGATTCTGGTATTTTCCCTCTGCTTTTGCTCCCCCTCTTGGAGAATCTTGGCTGGAGACCAGATTCATTCCAATATTTTTTTCTACTTATTGATATGTATGTTTGTAAAAAGATAAAAGACAAATGTATACTTTGCAAAATGCCTTGTAGGGGTGGCCTAACAAAGGGAATAAATTACTCACCTAGTCTAGACAAAAGTAGGATTTTTGTACTCATTGTAAAACCAAATTTCTTGAGAGCCCACTGGGGGACACAGCAATTCAGAAACGGGTTATATGGCTGCCTACAGAAGGACTGAACACTGACAAACAGAAAAATTGTAAGCCACCCCCAGGACAACTCCCCCTCCACCAACATGCCTCAGTTTGTAGCAAACAGTACCAAATGCATGAGCATAAAGAAAACAGAGGTGGGACCTGAGTCCCTCAAACTCTAAGAAAATAAATTTAAGGTGAATATAAAAATCATATTTTCTTTCCCATTGATTGAGGAGCACAGGATTTCGGATACAGTTGGGATGTTCAAAAGCAGTTCAACTGAGAAGTGGGCAACACAGCAACAACCGCTTATAGGCCCAAGGAGAGAGCTGGGATCTGTCTTGACCTCACAAGTCATTGAAAGACCAACACCCAAATCTTAACTCGATAAGGCCGAGCTCCCTACAATATAGGGAAAGCTATCATTACAACCAGAGGGAGGGCAGAGAATGAACCTGATGCTCAAGACCTAGATTAAAAAAAAAAGTAGGCAGCCGAGGGAATGACTCTTCGCAGAATGGTACACCGTACCTAAACTAGCGAGAAACTGAGGGGTACCAGGTACCACAGGGGAATTAGCAATATTTAAGGGAAGGGAAAGTGATACGGAAAGGTGACCCAATTCGGGAGCCCTAGCCAACACAGGCTCTGGAGCAAAGGGTCCAGTTCTGAGAGAAATCCAAAGGAACTGGGGAAGAGGTAGCAATCAGTGCGGTAGCACAAGGGAAAGCAGGGGGCATAATTGGAGAGAGTGACAGGGCCAAGAAATGACCCTAAATATTTAAGGGGGAACTCTCTACACCTAAATGCCTGAAAGGCAAGCTTCCCATACAAAAACGATAAAATCCCCTCGTCACTCCAACACCCTATAACACAAACAGAAAAGATGCTCACATCAACTCAAAAAGCTTTATTTAATGTAAACAAAATCAGTGTAGCGCTTTTCAATATCATCATGTCCAATATTTCCTCAAAATGTATGACTAAGTGTGAAGAAATTTCACATTCACACACCCTCCTCCTGTGAATTCTAACGCGAACACTCCAATATATAAAATAAAATAAAGCAAAATAGAAATACTCACAAATACATAATCCCAAAAATACAAAACAAATATCAAATCCAATTAGTGATAAAGTCCTATGTTCAAAGTACAATTTCTACAATCACAAGCAGCTTCAACAATTTCTTCTCCTCAACAGCAAAAGTTAATGCTCATAAAGAGAAGAAAGCATTCATAGTGTAATATACCAAACACACTTTATTAGAGAGATAAAAGATCCACCTATATTACAAAATGTAAATACTGGCTTCTCATTACATAGCACTGCTCCTATTACTGTCGGGGGAATGCTCGTAAGCAGTGAATTCCGCCCGGCGTGGTGACAGCACAGTCCCATCTACCTGATGTGTGGCATCAAAATAGACTTTCTCAAAGGTAGGTACCTTTGAAAAAGTCTGCATTGGACGCAATGTTTCAGGGGCTGGATCATGAATTCACTGCAGGCTTACAAATATTCCCAGAAAGTGACAGGAGCAGTGCTATGTAATGAGAAGCCAAAGTTTACATGTTGTAAGGTAAATGGATCTTTTATCATCTCTCTAATAAAGTGTTTCTTTTTAAGAGCAATAACGTTTGCTGAGGAGGAGAAGAAATTAGTAAAAGTTGCTGTGGAAAGTGTCTATGACCTCATATATGTTGTTGGGTCCATCTGGGAAGGTGAGGGCACATCTGAAATGCACAGTGATGGAGTGCACACTTTGGAGAACTGGAATTATTCTTTTTGAAGATCCTTTTCACTTTTGTGTTGCACCACTGGATGAACTTGGGGAAATTTTACAATGTACACAGGACTTTATCACAATCTGTATGAGATTTCCTCACACTTTATTATTTATTATTTTCTAGTGATTGTTGGAATTGTACTTTGAATACAGGACTTTATCACTTTTTGGATTCGATGTTATTTTTATAACTATAATTATTTTATTTCATAGATTGGAGTGTTCAGGTTAGAGTCCACAGGAGGTGGGTGTGTGGTTGTAAACATTTTTCTCACTTGGTCATAGGTTTTGAGGAAATGGTGGATACATATGTGAAAAGTGCAACACAGATTATTTGCATTATATAAAGCTTCCCATACAACCAGATGATTTCACAAAAACCCCAATGGCAGGACTGACCACTCTTTGTCTATGTACACAATGGGGAATTTTCCTCTACGGGACTTTGGGAGGCAGAGAGTCTTTAAACAGTAGAGTTATATCAAATATTATTTGATATAACTCTACTGTTTGAAGACCCCCTGCCTACCATAGTCCCATAGAGGAAAATTCCCCATTGTGTATTCTAATCAGGGATGTGGGCAGAGTGTCTTTTTCCATAAAGTTATTGGCACCACCACAATATATACTTTGTCTGTGTACAGACATGCTATGGCCACATTGTGGTGATACAGCTAAACCCAAAGTGTCAGGCAAAGCCTCAGGTACTCAGAAACCCGAACATTTGGGGCTGATAAGGGTCAGATGGCTGAAGGTGAACAAGTCACTGCAGGTGAGCTGTAAATATAAGTCAGAGATGAGAGTTATGGTACTTAGCAAAGCTCGATCATCAGCTGGATGATGCTTTCTTTACGGTGAATGGCGGGACAGAGAACATGTAGCATGCAACACTTCACCAACGGACACACTCACAGTAGTGAAAACTGGCGGTGGTGGGAAATGTGAAAGGTACCCAGCCTCAGTCCAATATCCCCTACTCACAAAGTGAGTTTTCAGAGACAGGATCACACATGTGGTTGTAACATGGCTCTGGACCTGAAAAGTGCACCACAGTTAACCAACAGAGAACACTCAGGCTCTGCATAATGGCATTTTCCAGACCTATCTGCATAGCAGATATATACAGACCAGCTCAAGCAGCAGTGTAACAATTAATCTTGATTGAAGCCACTGAAGAAAAGAATATTACACAAAGGAGATTAAAAATCAAAATCAAAATAAAATAGAGCATTAGACTTTTCTCAGCAGAGCTAAAGAAAAAAAATGTCCTACCTCCTAGGACGTTAGCAAATGGCTAAAACATGCTGGGAGTAGGAAGGGTTATCCTGGGCTTGCCTAGGTCTAAAATGACCTCAACAACTTCAAAGATTAAGCCAGTATAGGCAAAGAGCTTTTTCATGTAATTTTTCCTAACAAAGTCTAAACAGCATTGAACTACGTAACATACAGTACCCACTAAAAAATCATTGTGCAGCTTACAGTATTCAGAATAGAGATTTATGAGTATCTACAATGGTCTACTGCACAATTCTGTGCACTGAATCAAAGTCCTATATGCATGAAACCCACATGGAAATCTGCTGTACATACCCAATGCACCTATGTATTCCCAGGCTTGCTCAAGTGTATTCAGTTTTTCTTTAGCGATTTCCAGTTCTCTAATATAAGAAGTGATCTGCGATCTTAAGGATGTATTTTCATGCTGTTGGAAGGAACCATAAAGTTAAATAATTTTGCTTTTCTCAGGGACACCAAAACTGTATAAAGTTAATTTACTGTGAGTAAAAATAGCTTTAAATACCCTAAAGCTGTATATATGAAAATATTTTATATGATGTTCTCAGGGCTGTATTTAGAAATCATGCTTACTTAGTCACAAGAGGTTAGAGGTTAGTATTGTAAAAAATAAAAAATAAAAAACACAACATGAAATGAGCTACTAAAGGAAGCATGCTATCTTTTTTATATGGCCACTGGTAAAGTGCTCTTTTTTATATGGCCACAGGTAAGTGCCCTATTTTTTATATGGCCACAGGTAAGGAGCCCCTTTTTTTATATTGCCACCGGTAAAATGTCCATTTTTATATGGTCGCCGATAAAGTGCCCTTTTTTATATGGCCATTGGTAAAGTGCCCTTGTTTATATGGCCACTGGTAAAGTGCCCTTTTTTATATGGCCACTGGTAAAGTGCCCTTTTTTTTTTATATGCCCAACAGTAAAGTGCATTATTTTGGATGGCCACCGGTAAATTGTCCTTTTTTAAATGACCACCAGCCAACACAAATAATTTGGATTTGTTTGATTAAGCTACAGAATGTCTGTCCAGGAGACCCTGTACCCCTCTCCTCCCTTTAGTTCTGTTGCTGAATATATTGTTTATAGACCATATAAGGAAAAAAAAAGAAAAACAAATTTCCCCTTGAAGCTTTTTTTTTACAAAACAAGGCCAGTTTATAACGTATAATATGTGTTGCTAGTTCTCTCTGTAAACATGCCCTCAAGATTTACATAAGCGGGGCAGAAGTAATATTGGTCTGCAAGTTATTATTCTTATATGGTGGATGCACAAGTTACCTCCAAATGCTCTAAATTTTCTGTCCTCTGTACAAGCAGATTATCCTTCTGCAGCATATCCCTATATTTGCCAGTTAGATCATTGTACTGTTTATTGGCCATTTCCAACTCTGAAAAAGGTACACTGTCATCCAGGGCTTTTTGTAAAGCCGCCATTTTGAAAGCAGCGATTTCCTGTTGAAGAGAAGAAAAAAAAATGTAAATTCTTTAATACCAAATGTGTTTCTTATAGTGATCAAGCATGTGAATGTCAACATTAAGTTAAAGTACCTAAAGTTTCATTTTTTTTTTTTATTAAAATAATAACTGTGTTACACTTACCTTCTCTGTGCAATGCTGCTCCCTCTCACAAGCATGTGAGAGCAGGGAGAGAGGAGAGAAGGCCGCATTGCTGAATCTATACAGGACTCAGGTAAGTGTTTAGGAGGGGCAAGAGGATAAACAGCTACTGGATTTTTTTTTACCTTAATGCATAGAATGCGTTAAGTTAAAAAAAAAAAAAAAAAAGCTTACGACTTTCAAACCAATTTAAAATAAATAAAAATAAATGCTTAAAGCAACAGCACGCATGTAAATGATCAGAATAAAAGATGGCCTGCAATACAAATCATTGGTCAGAGCAGAGGTGTTAATATAGATGACCATTTCTTAACCAGGGTTCCATGGAACCCTCGGATTCAGCCATGGGTTGCTAGCAGTTCCTTGAAAAATGAACAATTTCTGCCTCTCAGATATGTTCCCACTGACACCATTTATCTTTTAAGCTATCTATATTGCTTCCCAATGACCACAAGTGTAAGGAACATTCTTCTCATTGACCATCACACTAATGTATCATGAGTTGTTGATATAGTACATTTTTAGCAGGGGTACTCTTAGACCGAAAAGTAATTTCCTATGGGTTAAAAAGCCTGAGAAAGGCTGTTATAGATGCAAAGCAATACTACTAAACTAAAAGAAAAGGGACTATATATAACATATTGTGACGGGCCCCAGGGTTTATTGCAGCTATAAAGAAAATTTATATTGCAGTTAAACAAAACTAATTCCCTCAATAAATAATCCTATTCCTTATAGCAACCCCAGTAGTTCAAGTATAATGAGCTCTGAAAATGGAGAAAATACTAGGATATACAGTATATAAAGATGCGCTCAATCCAATGTCACAAAGTTTAAGGACCATTCTTACAACACACAACATTTTCTGGATAAAAGAAGAGTGAATGAAGTATACATAGTGACAGAAGTACTTGACTAGAGCATGATGTGCATAAAACTGTCCAATGGCTTCCATTAGAATTTTTAACATTTTGGTTATCATATTTCCCTTTGCTACCAGGTAGCAGCACCTGTCTACACTCTTCACTCTGCCGCATACACACGATCGGAATTCTCGTTGGAAAAAGCTCTGATGGTTTTCCCGTCGGAATTCCGACGGAATTCCACTCAAACTGTCTTGCCTACACACGGTAACACCAAATTCCGACCGTCAAGAACGCGGTGACGTACAACACTACAACGAGCCGAGTTCAATGCTTCCGAGCATGCGTCAAATTGTTTCCAAGCATGCGTAGGAATTTTGTGTGTCAGAATTGCTACAGACGATCGGAATTTCCGATAGAAACCTTTTCCCTTGGAAAAATTGAGAACATGCTCTCAATTTTTTGCTGTTGGAAATTCGGCTAGCAAAATTCCGATGGAGCCTACACACGGTCGCATTTTCCGATGAAAAGCTCTCATCGATCTTTTTCTGGACAGAATTCCGATCGTGTGTACGTGGCATAAGGGGGACTTCATTGGGCAGTAGAGAGCTGCCACGCTATAGCAATAATTTAATTTATTCTGCAGTACACTGCGCCAACCAAATGAGATATTTTTTAGGACATCTTACCAACTTTCTTGTTTGACTAACTAGGAGAATCTTTTACCTTGTGTGCGACTGCCACAAGCAACTTTTAGAACAACCCTTTGTCTTAATGACGGTTACAGCCCATACTATATACAACAAAATAAATGACAGTGCCTATGCGTTAAAAGGAAAAAAGAACGCAACAATATATTTTTCTCAAGCGAATGTCCCAGCAGCTCATTTCCAATCATATTAGGTATACACAACCTTGCAGCTTTCACTTTCAGACTAGGCATCTCTTAAAGTGTAACTAAATGTAAACTTTCTTTTATTTCGATAGGGTAAAGGAGGGTTATAACAGCTGTCAGTTTATTTTTGCCATCTGTGTCCCATTGGGGAGATTTCCCTTAATCTCCTGTCCCATAGACAAAACAGGAAGTGAGAGAAAAGCCCTCCAAAGTGAGGGCATCCCAGAGTGTCACCAGAACTAGTGTTCCCATTGTAAGATTTCCCCTTTATTACTGTTCTGGTGTCAACCCAAAATTTGGGATTTCCTTTTTACTTTCACTTTCAATAATGGTAACCAGGACAAATAAAGAGGGTGACTCTCTCTAACGGGGGCACAGAACGCAATAAAAACCCGACGGGTTCTAATCCCTATCCAAATCTAAAAAGAAAAAAAAAGAAAATAAAGGTTTTGCCTTTAGTTACACCTTAACCACTTCAGCCCCGGACCAATTGTCAGCTTAAGGACCAGAGGTCTTTTTCAATTTCGCACTGCACTACTTTAACTGGTAATTGTGCGGTCATGCAATTTTGTAACGAAACGAAATTTGCGTCCTTTTCTTCCCACAAATAGAGCTTTCTTTTGATGGTATTTGATTGCCTCTGTGATTTTTATTTTTTGCGATATAAACGGAAAAAGAGCGAAAATTTTGAAAAAAAAAGAGATTTTCTACTTTTTGTTATAAAAAAAATCTAATAAACTCAATTTTAGTCAAACATTTGGGCCAAAATGTATTCAGCCACATGTCTTTAGTAAAAAAAATGCCAATAAGCGTATATTTATTGGTTTGCGCAAAAGTTATAGCGTCTACAAACTAGAGTACATTTTCTGGAATTTACACCGCTTTTAATTTATGACTGCCTATTTCATTTCTTGAGGTGCTAAAATGGCAGAGAAGTACAAAACCCCCCCAAATGACCCCATTTTGGAAAGTAGACACCCCAAGCTATTTGCTGAGAGGCATGTTGAGCCCATTGAATATTTTTTTTTTTAGTCCCAAGTGATTGAATAAAGACAAAAATAAAAAATAATTTTTTTTTTCTTCAAAAAGTTGTCACTAAATGATATATTGCTCACACATGCCATAGTTATATGTGGAATTGCACCCCAAAATACATTTTGCTGCTTCTCCTGAGTATGGGGATACCACATGTGTGGGACTTTTTGGGAGCCTAGCCGCGTACGGGGCCCCAAAACCCAAGCACCGCCTTCAGGATTTCTAAGGGTGCAAATTTTTGATTTCACTCCTCACTACCTATCACAGTTTCGAAGGCCATAAAATGCCAAAATAGCACAAAACCCCCCCAAATGACCCCATTTTGGAAAGTAGACACCCCAAGCTATTTGTTGAGAGGCATGGTGAGTATTTTACAGCTCTCATTTGTTTTTTTGAAAATGAAGAAAGTAAAGAAAAAAAATTTTTTTTTTTCTTTTTTCAATTTTCAAAACTTTGTGACAAAAGCGACATCTGCAAAATACTCACAATACCTCTCAGCAAATAGCTTGGGGTGTCTACTTTCCAAAATGGGGTCATTTTGGGGGGTTTTATGCCATCTGGGCATTCCATGGCCTCCGAAACTGTGATTGGCAGTGAGAAGTGAAATAAAAAAATTACTCCCTTAGAAAGCCTGAAGGCGGTGATTGGTTTTTGGGGTTCCGTACGCAGCTAGGCTCCCAAAAAGTCCCACACATGTGGTATCCCCGTACTCAGGAGAAGCAACAGAATGTATTTTGGGGTGTATTTCCACATATGCCCATGACATGTTTGAGCAATATATCATTTAGTGACAACTTTTTGTAAAAAAAATATATATATTTTTTTTTTTTCATTATTCAATCTCTTGGGACAAAAAAAAAAAATATTTAATGGGCTCAACATTGCTCTCAGCAAATAGCTTGGGGTGTCTACTTTCCAAAATGGGGTCATTTGGGGGGGGTTTGAACTGTCCTGGCATTTTATGCACAACATTTAGAAGCCTATGTCACACGTCACCCACTCTTCTAACCACTTGAAGACAAAGCCCTTTCTGACACTTTTTGTTTACATGAAAACATATTTTTTTTTTGCAAGAAAATTACGTTGAACCCCCAAACACTATATATATTGTTAAAGCAAAGGCCCTACAGATTAAAATGGTGGGTGTTGCATTTTTTTTTTCCACACAGTATTTGCGCAGCGATTTTTCAAACGCATTTTTTGTGGAAAAAATACACTTTTTTTTATTTTAATGCACTAAAACACACTATATTGCTCAAATTTTTGATGAAATAAAAAATATGATCTTAGGCCGAGTACATGGATACCAAACACGACATGCTTTAAAATTGCGCACAAACACGCAGTGGCGACAAACTACATACATTTTTAAAAGCCTTTTTAAAAGCCTTTACATGATACCACATTAGATTCACGGAGGAGGTCTACTGCTAAAATTACTGCCCTCGATCTGACCTTCGCGGTGATACCTCACATGCATGCTGCAATTGCTGTTTACATATGACGCCAGACCAACGCTTGTGTACGCCTTTGCGCAAGAGAAGGGGGGCAGGGGTGCTTTTTTTTTTTTTTTTTTTTTTAGTTTTTTTTTTATTTATTTAGCTTTTTTATTCTATTTTTAAACTGTTCCTTCCATTTTTTTTCTTTGTTATGATTTTTATTGTTATCTCAGGGAATGTAAATATCCCCTATGATAGCAATAGGCAGTGACAGGTACTCTTTTTTTGAAAAAATGGGGTCTATTAGACCCTAGATCTTTCCTCTGCCCTCAAAGCATCTGACCACACCAAGATTGGTGTGATAAAATGCTTTCCCAATTTCCCAATGGCGCGGTTTATATCCGGGAGGGGGGACATTCCCTCCTACTGCTTGTAAAAGCAGTCTAGAGGCTAATTACCCGCTAGAATTGCTTTTACATGAAAGCCGATCACTGGCTGAAAAGAATGATACCAAGATGATACCTAAACCTGCAGGCATCATTCTGGTATAACCATTCAAAGTCCAGCAACATACTGGACATATATTGTAATCTTTTTTTTTTTCATGCAGCCTCTTGGCTGAACGAAAAAAAGAGATTGATTGGTGGGTATGCCCACCATTAGAATACCTCCCTTCATCCACCCACTTCTAATGATGGGCATACATGCACCATTTATATATGCCGATGCATGGGGGCATCCTCCCGCAAAAGTTATGCCGTGTACACACGGTCGGAATTTCGACCGTATGTACGTGGCATTAGGAGCCAATCGCTCCTCCCCGCCCCCTGCTGCCCCCATGCTTCGGCATATATGCTCTTTTTTTTAACTGTGGTGGTGAAATCACCTCCTACAGCGTTGGAGTCGCGGCTTTATGTATCGTGGGAGCAAACGCTGTTGCTGTCAAGATAAATAAATCCGCGCTGCAACTGAATGGCGCACCTGAAAACAAAAAAATGCTTAACACTAAAACACAGTAAACAAAATTACATACCTGAAAAGCAAGCATGATAAAACATGATAAAACATAATAAAACATTGCAGAATAGAATGGAGTAAAAAAAGAGCAACAATAGAGAGAGAGAGAGAACAATAAAACGACAACTATTTTTGTTTTTTTTATTTTTTTGAGATTCACAGGTAAAAAAGCTCCTGACTGTTAGCGACTGAATCAAAACGCTACCACAAAAAAAAATGTTAGCGATCGCAGGGATCAGGCCTGACTCTGCGAACACTGCAGTTATGTGTGCTTAGTGTTTTGTAAGTGACAGTGATCGATCGATACTGCACTTGGGTGGGCTGGGCTGGGCGGAGGCGGAAAACGCAGGTGCTAGCAGGTATCTGGGCTGATCCCGCTAACAATGCGTTTTTTTGGAACCCTAAACTGCTGGGACGCTAGTATAGATCTGATCAGATCAGATATTGATCTGTTCAGATACTATACCACTAAGGGAGGTGTATGCTTTGCGCGTGGGTGTTTGCGGTACTGGCACTAACCTGGGGCGACGCAGACCTTATTTGACCCTAAAACCTAATTGATATCACCCGCCGGGCGATCAGGGGGTTAAACCGTTATTGGGTAATAAATGGCGGGTGCCCTGACAGTATAAAAAACAAGCTAACTAACCAGCGTCACCCGTAACAGTAATACAAAAAAAAACTGGTTACCTAGCGACACTAATGCAGGGATCAGAAAAACGATCGCTTAGTGACACTGGCAAAAGGGGGTGAAAGGGTTAACTAGGGGCAATCAGGGGGTTAAACCTTTATTAGGTAATATATGGGGGTACCTGACGCTATATAAAAACCTGACGGGGAACCTAAATAACGAAATAACTAACTGGCTAACCAGCGTCACCAGTGACATTTTATACGGTGATCACTGGTGAAAGGGTTAACTCTAGGGGCAATCAGGGGGTTAAAACCTTTATTTAGGTTGTAATATGGGGGTACCTGACCTATAAACCTATTTATGAACCTATATAAACATGGCGGTTAACCTAAAAAAAAACTGGTTACCTAGCGACACTAATGCAGCGATCAGAAAAACGATCGCTTAGTGACACTGGCAAAAGGGGGTGAAAGGGTTAACTAGGGGCAATCAGGGGGTTAAACCTTTATTAGGTAATATATGGGGGTACCTGACGCTATATAAAAACCTGACGGGGAACCTAAATAACGAAATAACTAACTGGCTAACCAGCGTCACCAGTGACAGTTATACGGTGATTACTGGTGAAAGGGTTAACTCTAGGGGCAATCAGGGGGTTAAAACCTTTATTTAGGTTGTAATATGGGGGTACCTGACCTATAAAACTATTTATGAACCTATATAAAACATGGCGGTTAAAATAAAAAAAAAATGGTTACCTAGCGACACAATGCAGCGATCAGAAAAACGATCGCTTAGTGACACTGGCAAAAGGGGGTGAAGGGGTTAACTAGGGGCAATCAGGGGGTTAAACCTTTATTAGGGGGGGGGTAGGGGGCTACCTAGGACCTAAATCTATCTGCCCTGACAGTTATTACAGTCACACTGACACTAAATGCAGTGATCAGTAAATAAATGATCACTGCAATTAGTGACACTGTGACTGGGGGGGGGAGGGGGTGATCTGGGGGGTGATCAGGGGGTGACAGGGGGGTGTTTTGTGTGCCTAACTGTACTGGTGTCAGTGTAGTGTTGTGCACTAACCTTAACATGTTCGCCGCTCGGCGTCTCCGGTCACATAGACCGGCGCACCGAGCGTGACATCACTTCCGCCTTCCTGTCTATACAATAGACAGGAAGGGGAAGCTTTTCATTCGCCAGGAGCGATCGCGAGGGGGTGGCCAGAAACCACTGGCCGTCCCCTCGTCCCGGATCGCTCCTGAAGCGATGCCGACCGTCCCCGCCGGCGGAGGGGGGTCCGATCGGACCCCCCAACCGCCTAAAGAATGGCACGTACAGGTACGTGGTTCTGCCTGTACGTGCCATTCTGCCGACGTATATCTACATGGGGCGGTCGGCAAGTGGTTAAAGTGTTACTAAACCCAGGACACTGCATTCACTATATCTGGTCTCTGACAGTACACAGAACATGGAAATGCAATCGTTTTAGTAAATATAATCTGCTAAATACCTTTTCTCATCAGCAGTTGGAGCAGCCTTGCAACTTCTATCAGTTTCTGGTTTAAGCTTGTAGGGGAGTTTTAATTTTCCCCTGATTGTCCTAAAAAACTGCAGGACCTCTGACCCCTTGTCTGGACAATGCTGATTGGCCCTGTGCTGATCACATGCACTCTCCCAAGAAAAAAAAAAAAAACTCTCTAGCAATACACACCAAACTGAGCATGTGCAGCTTGTCCCCAATTGCTCTGTTCTATCAGGAAATGTACTGGAGTCAGTGGAAGAAGGGGAGGATCAGAGAAGACACGCTCAAACAGCCTTTATACACATTGCAGAGGATTAACCCCTTAGGTTCCACAGTGAGTATAACAAGCATGCTTTACTGCATATACAGACTGGTTTTACAGTTGTGGGTTAATAACACTTTAACCATATTAAAAACCAGCACACCAAGCACACTAGCATTGTAATATACCATTGAACAAAATGAATTGTAAAACACAACTGGTACTTACAATGCATATAAAAATAGGCTTATCACATCAAATCCAAATGCAGCCTTCCCAACAGGGATATCTTTGTGTGTGATATCCCTCCTACTGACTTTCTCGCTATTGACGCTAACTTCAGGGTGCATCCTAGCTGACACAGAGTTCTGAGGAGCAAGGGCTGCTCTTGAAATGTGTCAATTAGAATGCCATATTCTCAACAGTGAGTAAGTCGATAGGAGAAAGGACACACACACAGATATCCCTGCAGGGAAGGCTGCAGATTGGATTTGATGTTATAAGTCTATTTCTATCTAAAGTGTCTGTGAGGGTTTTTTACTATAAGATTTTGTTGATGGTATGTCACAATTCTATTATGCTTTCTGTCTATTTTTAGTAAGCCTGTAAAGTATATTAATAAATCAGTATGGTATGAATGGATATTACCAGACAGTAATTCCGCATGGCCAACATTAGTGATTGCATTTATTACTCTTCCAAGTAACATAATAGAATAGAAAAATCGACATCAAAACACTAAAACCCATGCCTGGGTTCTGCACATAATGTGCAAAATAGCTTTCTGCTTGCATATACATTAGTCAAAGTGGTTGTAAAGACTGAAGTTTTTTTTTTTTTTTACCATCATGCATTCTATGCATGAAGGTAAAAACAATCTTCAGTGTGTATCTTCCCTCTCAGCCCCCCTAATACTTACCTTAGTCGTATCTCGATCCAGAGATGTGAACGAGACCTGAGGCTCTCGCAGGTCCCTCCCTAGGGATTGGCTGAGATGCAGCAGCATGATCCATTGGCTCCTACGGCTATCAATCACAGCCAGCAAGGCGGGAGCAGGGGGCAAGGCTGAGACACGCTCTCTGTGTCTTAAAAACGCAGAGAGCTGGCTCAGGAGCGAGAAAACACGAGAGCCCCCACAGCAAAATTCTTGCTATGGGGGCACTTGACAAGGGGAAGGGGCCCAGAGCGCCAGAGGGGGACACGAGAAGGGGAGGATCAGGGCTGCTCCATGCAAAACCATTACACAGAGCCGGTAAGTATAACGTGTTATTTTTTTTAAATAAACATTTTTTCCTTTACAATTACTTTAACACAATTGATTGTGGAAAGTCATGCTGTTAAAGGAATGCATCAAACATTTTTCAATGCATTTCATTTTACACTGGAAACAAGTGATTTTCACCATACCTTATACCTCTGCAGGTACCCAATTCTTTCCCCTACTGCAGCCTCCATGTCTGATATTTCATCCCTGAGTTTGCCATTTTCTTTCCGCAGGTGCTGTTCCATTTCCAGTAAAGTTGTGTATCGCCTGGTTAGCGACTTTTCATTTACTCTTAATACGGTCGTCTTTCTTGAGTTTTCTGCCATAAGTTTTTTAATTTCATCTGGACCCATTTTTAATGAGTCTAACAATTTCTGTTTTGGAGAGATTGAGAAAAGCAAACGCATTAATTTTACAAGAAGCAATCCATCAAAAATAGCATCCTCCAAAATGACTATGTACACACACACAGTGAGTGCAAATCACCAACTGTTAGATAGTAATTATATCCAAAGAAAGGGTACTGCAATACCAAATGGCAAATCCACACAAATGGATTTATTTTTTGCCGCAGTATAAGCACAGGCTCATATGTACATATATAGGGAATTGTATAAAGCTGCGCCAGTAAAACTTAAAAATAATTATAATGATAAAAAATATAATATTACATCTGTACAATAAAATAAGGAAATATTGTATAACCAGAATTAACAGTTTTAAGTTAAGCAGAACACATGGAGAGCAACTAGTGGGAATCTTCTTGGTGGAGTGGACAGAGTAGAGGGACCGTTCCTTTCTGGATGATCGTTTCTTGCCTGACTATTTACATCAGCTGATCCCTGTACAGCTTATGCGCCCATATAGCTTGGCCATCCGGTAAGTGTGTATTTTATCTGGTGGTCGGGCCTCACAACCTTGTAGGTCACAGTCTAAGTGATAGATAGTCACTGTGGTGCTTTCTTCCTCTATCTAATTTGGATCATCTTACATGGAAGTCACAAATTAGGACCTAACAGGACTATTTGTACTGAATTTTAATTAGATTGTGGACTTTTTGGATATTACTTATTTTATTTTTTAGGTTGTTATCTATGTGCTCCTCCGTGGCCATAGACTATATTGTGAAAACTGTTAATTCTGGTTATACAATATTTCCATATTTTATTGTACAGATGTAATATTATATTTTTTATCATTATAATTATTTTTAGGTTTTACTGGCGCAGCTTTATACAATTCCCTATTTATCTATGTGTGTGTATCCCACTTTTAGCAGCCGCCTTTTATAGATTGGTTCTTATCTCTAGCGCGGTTTATTTATTTGCATCATATGTACATATACATAGGTGAGTACGCTGCGTTTGCACTGTAGCAGACATTGGGTGTCAATTTGGCATCTGGTTGTGCAGAATCCTTTCCCTGGAGCACAGTGGCTTAGTGGGTAAGCACTGCTGCCTTGCAGCACATGGCATAATCTTGAAGAATTTTAGATATACTCCCTGTTATTTTGTGGGGTTCCTCCGTGTGTTCTGGTTTCCTCCCACACTCCAAAGACATACTCGTGAGTTAATTGTCTCTGGTATAAATTGGCCCTAGTATGTGTTCGTATGCATGTGAGATAGGGACCTTAGATTATAAGAGGGCAGGGACTGTTGTGAATGTACAATATGTAAAGTGCTGCATTTGTTGGCACTATATAAATACCTGTAAAGCCCCATACACACGGTCGGACTTTTTCATGGATTCTGTCCGATCGGACAAGGTTGACGAAAAATCAGACCGTGTGTATGCACCATCGGACAGTGTTCGTCGGTTTGTCGGACGGACAAAGTCTTATCTCCTGTTGGAAATCTTTGCCGTCAACACGGTCCGATCACACCAAGTCCGATCGTGTGTATCGAATTCCTGACGGACAAAGTGCCACGCATGCTCAGATCACATTACAAGACCAAAGCTATTGGCTACTAGCCTCTACGTAGTCCCGTCGTAGGCAACAAACGTCACCACGTTCAGAATGATCGGATTTTTCGACAACTTTGTCCGACCGTGTGTACGCAACACCAACATCGGACAAAGTACGACGGACATGATCCGACGGACCTGGTCCTCGGATTGTCCGACCGTGTGTATGGGGCTTAATAAATGAGTACACCCCCTCTCCACCCTGCCACACACACCAATATAATTTTTACAAAACAGTTAAGTTTGAGATAAAGGTAGTCAACTGTCCAAGTTAGGCTCCATGCACAATGGGCTTAAAAAAAACTCCAGTTCCCTTGGCAGAAAAAAAGCTCAAATAGAGTGTTTTTGTACACATGTTTAGGCACGTTTAGCATTTTGTTGGCCAAAAAAATGTTTTTTTTTCCTGCCTCTGAAAACTGAGCTTAAAATATGCCTCTAATGTCCCAATGTCCATGAACACATTGGATAACATTGAGCTGCTTTTACAAGCAAAGCACTAAACTCCTGTAGAAGCAGCGATTTTTAAGCCAGTGTGCATGAACCATTAACTTACTTGGGAACCTGGCTGGATAAGATAAGCCACTTATAATGAACTTTCCCCCTAAACCAGTCTTATCCAGGCCTTCAGATACATTTCATGGAACCCTAGGATCACAAAAACCCAGGAGTATTTTAAGAGATAGCATAACCTCTTCCAATCCCCATCCACTTCCTATTCACAAATGCATTTAGTAACAGGGAGGCACATCTGGTAACTATTTGACTATCAGACCAACCTATATTTGGGAATCCTTAAATGCTCTTGGAAAAATCTGCAGTTGTCTGCTGTAGGGAAGCTACCACAAAAGGTAAGGTGGACCTAAACATTTATAATAAATGTGTACTTACCATGTATTCTTTTATTTGTACTGCATCCTGTTCTTTCTGACTTTCCAATTTTGAATTCTCTTCTTTAACCTTCTCAATTTCCTGCTGCCATGTTTCTTTTTCACTGCATCAATAAGAAATAGATATTGGAGACATTGTTTTTATTTGTTATTCTATACACCGTCAATGAAGAGCCTGCCGAGCAATACAGTTTGAACGCTTATATTCACCCACCACAGCAATACATCTGAACACCTGGCCGTTTGACAATGGCTTTTTGTCTGTCTGGTATAGTTTGAATCCAGCACATACTCACCATTCCTTGCTGTTATGCTGCTTCATTCAGCCAGCAGGACAAGTGAAAAAACCAACTTGTAGAAACACACACATGTTTATAGACTTCTTCCCCCAACTTATATGGCAACGCTGGGCCAACCACGAGGTACAGAGTGGTATATGCTCATCTATACCCAGAAGCTACGCATATGTCACTTCACTCTCTGCAGGCAGAACTGAGCAGAAAGAGAGCAAGGAAGTGCGCTGCTGGAGAGGTTAGTAGTTAAGTGACCCTTTTGTATGATCCTACAAAGGGCATAAGAAAGAATTGCTTTAAAATCAACATAAACAAAACAATGCAACAACGGAATCAGTATTCCATAATAAAAAGTCATTCTCCAATTTTAGGCGTTCTAAAAAATGTTTCTCATTACAATGAATTCACTCAGCATCTACGGGTGGACACCAATTCTCCATTTACATGACATGACTTGCACCAAAAAACATTGTGAGCGTTTCAGGCCTCAGTCATGTATGGGTGGCAGCAAGAATAAGCCCAAAAGCCCTATAACTAACAAACTCAGCATGAAGAAGATCATAGGTAAAGTTTATAATGGAGATTTAATGTATAACATGTTGAAGCACACTTATGGTCTATAGTACTTTTTTATATAGTTGGTACTATATACAGTGGCTTAACAATAGTTTTAGTAGCCCTTGAGGCAGCTATGGGGTCTGGCGGTGGAAGGTGCCCCAATTAGATGGGTCTTGTGGCAAATTAAACATAGAGCATCCGTTTGCTTGTAAAGATACCACTAGTCCAGCACTGTATCATTAGGGCTGGCCATACAAGCAGGTTGAACTAAAGAAAATTACTCTATTCCCCTCATTCACAGGATCCCTCCCACTGAGCCTTTGTAATCTGACAGCAGGAAGATTTCCCCACTGTCAGAATACACTGATCAGCACCACCAGCTAAAGCTTTTTTTTTTTTTTTTCAAACAGTGTTGTACACAAGTTGATCAATAGATTGACTTGTGTACATCCAGCCTGCCCATACATGGATTGAAATTCAACCGATCCCTGCTGAACCGGCTAAATTTGTATGAAAATGTATGGCCGGCTTTAGGATTCCAAAGATTGCTGCTGACATTGACTCTCTACCCCTGTGAAAATTCCAATCAAGATGAGCTGACATCAGACATAAAGGAGGAGACTTAAGAATCGTCACTAGTCACATATGTCTTTTTACCACCTGTGCAGTAAGCAGAATCTGTTTACCTGTCCTAGCACGTTAGATTTTTTGTCATCAGACTTCCTGGTCACCCCAGCCAGCACTGACATGCCTAACGCAGTTTTCCTTGGGCTTGCTTTTTTTTTTTAAACTTACTAATACACCACCTCTTTCAGCACTTGCTTGCTGTGGTGGTGGAAGGGCTTAGAGGCCTTAGAAGAAACACTTAGAACCGGAGATGGCTTTCTATGGGGGAACTTAGTGGGAGGGAGGAAGTAGGAGTTCCGGCAGGTGGACACCTTGAAGGGGAGGATCGGTGCTGCTCTGTGCCAAACCATTAAATTAGAAATTAGGCATGACAACATTTACGCACAGAAGAAATCCATAGGTGGACTTAAAAGTTCCTAGGATTCTTCACTTACCTGATCCCTGCCGCAGGATTCTGCTGATATCAGACAGATCCAACCTTCACCCATCATGGCGGGCTGCGTTTAGTAAACCGGCAAGGATTGGGTCCCTTTTTATCGGGTTTCCACTCACCTTGGACCTGTATAGCACCCCACCAGGAAAACTTTATGGTAATGTGAGCATGACCAAAGCACTGGGTTCCGGGGTCCAGCCTTCCAAAGACAGGCGTTACAGGCAAAACCTCGTTCTTCTAGTACGAGGCCCGGGTACCATCCACTTTGGCCTCAGTGGCACTTTGGATAGATCCGGTCTGTAGAGGCTGTTTAAATCCAGTAAGGATCCTTCCAGCGGAGCTCTTCAGAGCACATCTTCACTCGTGACCAACACCTTAGACACTGGCGGAAAAACTGAGGTGCTCTCGGTATTGGAGGGGTTATATAGGGAGTTAACTTCCTGTCTTGGGTGTGCCAGTGTCCATCATCTGAAGGTGGCCTATAACCCATATAGTAATTAATATGCTGCTCTGTGTCCCGTGATGTACGATAAAGAAAAAGTCTTAGGTTTTTATGTATACCTCTGATACTCCTTATAGAGAAGCCCCTGTTGATGTCTCATCACAGCATTTTTCCTCTTGTATTCCTCTATAGCTTCTTCAAACTTCAAAACAGATTGTTCTTTGGATTCAATTTCCTAAAGAACACAACAACAGTAAAATCAACATTATAATCTGTTCCCAGCCATCTGAAATATTTTAATGTAGCATGAAAATAAGGAAAGAATCACTTTGAGCACAATATATTTTGTTTCGATAAATACAATCTGTGCCAAACAATAGGAAACTTGGGGTAGTGCAGCAGTTCAATGATCATATAATAAAAAAAAAAAAGTTACGACCAGAAAAAATATTAAATTAACTCTGAACAAGGCTATTTGAAAAAAATAAAAAAAATAAATGATATATATATATATATATATATATATATATATATATATCTATATATAAAAAAAAAATTATATATATATATATATATATATATATATATATATATATATATATATATATATATTTTTTTTTTTATATATATAAAATATTTTTATTTTATTTTTATATTATATATATATATATATATATATATATATATATATATATATATATATATATATATATATATATATATATATATATATATATATATATATATATATATATATAAAAAAATATAAAAATAAATAAATAAATTATATATAAGCAATGTCCAGAGGATCCCAACATGATGCAGTTTTCTGCTATACACGGCTCTGTTCTGTTTACCTTATTAACACACTCTTGGCAGTCCTCAAACTTTTCAGTCAGTAGAATAGCAGAACTTGAAGTGAAAAGCTCATTATGCTCCTTACCTGGTGGATGGTGAGCTTGATAGGTGGATGGTGAGCACTTCATAGCCATTTTCACTTCTGTATGAATTTACCCAAGGCTTGTTTAAATTAGTGGGATTTGCTGTATATGGTGTTTATTGCTAGCAAAGCATACTAAAAATGTTGCACGCAACAAGTAACAGTGCTACTCAAGTGCTTAAAATATTAGTACATCCAACGATTCATCTATGCGATAAGAAATGCCTTTCACACCTTCAGGATCTCAGTGAAAAACAAAAAAGGTCTTTAACATGAAATTAGTTTACTTTAAAGACTGACTGATAGAAACAGAAGAACATACCTGTAACAAGTGCAAGAGGTACTCATTCAGAGAGTTAATGAGGTTGGTGCTGGAAGGAGACATTCCTTCTGGAAGGTTTATAGCCCTGAACACTATGTTTGCTCCTTCGGATTGACGCAGAAGTAGAATTTCATTCTCCAGATGTAATATCTAGCAAATGACGGAAAACACCAAGTTGATTTTTTTTTTTGTTAGAAGTAACTGCTATTCATAAACTACTATAATGATTTTTAGCTCAGAGGCATTGTGTTGGATTTGCATCATGGTTACTCTTTGGAGAAAACTGTTTTAATGTGTAATGATTTTTAAGCTTATAAATTGATTTATCTTTCTATTATTAAAAAAAAAAAAAAAATGGATAGTGGAGGATGGGGGTGTGTGTCACTGCCCTGACTCAGCCAGTTATTTTCTTTATTTTAACAGAAACTATTTAAAAATTTAAACAGGGTTTTTCATCAAAGCAGCTAAGATTAATCAGGTAAACATGTGAAAAGTAACCTAGAGTGCCTCCTGTTGCCTGGTAACATATGAAATATTTGCAGGCAATGAAATGGACTAAAAATCCAAACTCTCCTAAAAACCTTTCCTCCTGGCAGTGGCGTTTTGCCAGAAAAAATAATGCATGACGCTTGGAAAAGGGTGTTAAATTATTTCATTGGCACGAATAATAATTTGTTTTGGCCATTGAAATGAATTAACTTTCAAGCGCTAACTGCGCCTACTGTTAACACGCCTATAGACGTTTTTTTTTTTCCAGCCAAAACACTGCTGACCCTGAATGTACTGGCAGTGCGGTTTTCCTTCTGCCTTTTAAAAGCCCCTGCCACTAAAAGCTGCTAAAAGTTAATGTGTGCATGGACACAAAAGCTAACATGGAAGGCTAAAAGCAGGAAACAAAAAAATCCCGACACCCCTAGAAGCAGCTACAAAAACCTTTAGTGCGAACAAGGCTTTAGTCCTGATAATAATAAATATTTCACAAACACTATGCGCTCACACCTAGCTGCTGACATAATTACACATTTTTTTCACATTTTTATGTGCACTCCACTAGGCAGATCATTCAAAATTAGTTGACTCAACTAGTCCAGAAATTGGACCTGCACCTTTTTGACAGTGCATTGCAACGCACTTTAGCATTGTGCAACACACCTCTGTCAGCAAGGTGCATTGGGGTCCCATTCAGAATGATTGGCACTGCATCACACCATCAAAAGTATCACAATGTGGTAATGTAAATAGGGCCTTAAAGTTAGTTGGTAAATGAAGATTAGTTAAATGACATCTAAAAAGCTAAAACATCCGCATGAAATAAGCACTTACTATAACTCCCTTTAGAACACAGCATACCTTGTCATTAGCTTTTGCCAGCAGGTTTGATGCATTTGCAGCCTCCTTTCGGGATCCTTTGAGTTCCTGTCTTAACTCCTCATTCCTTCCAGTGAGTTGATCCACCTGGGCTTTCAGATGGACACTGGCATCAAATATGCCACTGGTATTTTTTATCTCAAAAGCCTGAAAGGAAAATCCGCTGCCAACTTTATAAAAAGCACTTATGTGTCCAGATGTCAACATCCCATAAAAAAAACAAATACTAGGACTTGGCCACATGTTGATTCTATCAAAAAAATGAATAAATAAATAACACGACATACTGAACTAATGTTTCACCACCGTAGGCGAGGCCACCTCTCATGAAGATGATCCTAATCCTCTTTCTCTGCACCTACATATACCTGTGTGTGGCCCTTGTGGTGGCGGCCTATTGGGGGAGCTCTGATGGAGGCTACTTTGCCCCCCCCCTCAACATCTGGGCCAGGCGGACCACATTGTTGCCAACTTAGCACTTTGACAGTCGAGGATTGGTTCTAGACCTACCTGTTAAGTTTTATTTCATGTTTTAGGTCTGTTTATATGCCCTCAAGGTTGCTGCTAACCTTTGACAGAGTGTGCTTTAATATTATGTTGTTATTCTTTGTGCGCTTACACATATTATACATATTATACGTGTCATTTGGATCTTCTATTTTTGCACTTGTGGAAATGCTTAATGTGACATGTTATTTTGTTTTACATAAAGATTATATAAAAAAAAATATATTGTTGTAATAAAAACTCTTAAATACATCATTCTACGAAGGAAATTACTTTTTATAATGTACATAGTAAATGTCTCATATACTGTTCTTTTGCAACCAATGCAATTTATTCTACAAACCTAAGGTCCATACACATTTATCTATGGGTTAATGGTAACCTTTAATATAATAATAACCTGTGCACTTCAGATCACTGGTCATATGCAGCATACAGCTCCATAAGGCAGCCCATACAATTTTTTTTTTTTTTTTTTTTTTTTTCGTTCAACCAGTGGGTTGCACAAAAAAAAAAAAAAAAAACCTGCCTCAATTCCCCCATCCACACACTCAATGTTGATGGAGGAATCCTTCCGCTGAGCTATGGTATTTTGACACATGTAAGACTTCCCTGCTGTCAGAATACAACGATCAGTGCTGCCGGCTATAGCCTGCGGTGCTGACTGAGCATCACAAAAACAACAGGGGGGTTGTACAGAACTCAATCGGTAGATAGACTTCTGTAGAACCACAGTGCCCACACATGGATCAAAATTCATCCAGTCACTGCTTAACTGGACACATTTTAATCTATGCATAGCCCGCTTAACATACCATTCTGCATACTGTCTACATTTTGCACGCTTACAGTGCTGTCATGAATAGATCATAGTTCAACATTTGGCCATGTTGACTGGATTTTTACAGACCTATATAAAATTATATAAAATAAAAAAAAGCTACTGTGATCAGGGCCGGTCCGCAGCCTGGGTCCAAGAATGAAATGTGCACACCCACCAAACCCCCCCCCCCACACAATTTATCAGGATGTCAGATTTACATACAACAGCACATTGTCTACACCCCCTCCCGCCGCTCTGAGCGGTACTCCTGTCCCACCAGGGAACCCCATTCTGCGATCTGGCGCCTAGTAACAGACTGGAACGAAGCCGTAAACGGCTTTGTTCCAGTCTCCTGAATGTAAACACAGAAGTGACGTCACAACGTCACTTCCTGTTTACTCAGCTGCCAATGGTGCCGGATTTAAAAAAAATATACAGTATACAGATTCGCAGTTTTCGGCGACCCCCGATCCCTCCATAAAGAGAACCATAAAGAGTACCTGTCACCACCTATTACTGTCACAAGGGAAGTTTACATTCCTTGTGACAGCAATAAAAGTGATCAATTAAAAAAAAAAAAAAAACAATTTAATAATATAAAAAAGAATAAGAAAAAAATATAAAGTTTAAAGTGTCCCTGTCCACACGAGCTTGCACAGCAAAGAAAAACGCATACGGAAGTCTTGCCTATGTAAACGCTAAATCACAAATGTGAGGTATCGCCATGATCGTCAGAGCGAGAGCAATAATTCAAGCACTAGAACTCCTCTGTAACTCTAACCTGGTAACCGCAAAAAAAAATTGAAAGCGTCGCCTATGGAGATTTTTAGATACCGTAGTTTGTCGCCATTCCATGAGTGCGTGCAATTATAAAGCGTGACATGTTTGGTATCGATTTACTCGGCGTAACATCATCTTTCACATTATAGAAAATGTTTGGGCTAACTTTACTGTTTCCTTTTTTTTTTTTTTAATTCATGAAAGTGTCCCTTTTCCCAAAAAGTTTGGTTTTTAAAACACGGCTGCACAAATACCGTGTGACATAAAATATTGGAACAATCGCCATTTTATTCTCTACTAAAAATATATATATATATATATATATATGTATATATATATATATATATATATGTTTGGGGGTTCTAAGTAATTTTCTAGCAAAAAAATACAGATTTTAACTTGTAAAACACCAAATGTCAGAAATAGGCTAAGTCATGAAAGGCCTATCTAAAATGCACCAGCTTGGAAGGGGTCTATACATGTGTACCATGGAACCTAAAACTGCAAAATAGATACTTGGGTAAGAAAAAGGTGCACATCAGATGGACTTTATCTCTTGCCATATTTTGTGCGAAGCTACACAATATACCATATGCGATAGCAATTGTATAGCTCTTTCTGGTTGTACTCACATGAACGAGTCGTTCTAGACTGGGAATAATTAGAGTTGCTTCACCTCCTTTTATGTTGGGATCTTTCTGAGAGTCTTTAATGGCTTGTAGGATTTCTCCCATTGCTTTTTGCAGTTGCTTGTTTTCTTCAGATAGCTCTTTGACTGAACAGTAAACAAAATAAGGACTTGTAATTCAATACATTTGTCATTTCATATACAGTAGCAAAGAAGAAATGTCAAAGAAAAGTTAGATTTAAAAATAATTGGCCCTTTTTCTGCATCTTTCCATTGAAGTGTCCATGCTTCCTACATACCATGAAGAACATTCATTTTTAATCTGCCAAATCCTGCTCTGTGTGTGTGTGCTGAGTTGGATAAAGAAGCTCCTGAATTTTCAAACAGAGTTCTAAATTAAAGTAAATGTGAACCTAACCATTAAAGTTTCTTATGTTTTAACACATTACTGTAAATTCAAAAGTATTTTTAATCCTTTTAAAGCTGCAGGTTTCACTAAAATAAAACCTAAAGTCATTGTTCAGGCACTGCCGGTTATGGGGTGACAACAGTGTAGTGCGGGGGGCAGCAACCTCTAGATCACAATCTACCAGTAGATAGTGGCCAGGTGACTGAGATCGCGGTCTGGGCTTGCTGACCAGCCAACCCAGAGCATTAACTACTTCAGCACCGGAAGGTTTCACCCCCTTCATGACCAGGCCAATTTTAGCGATACGGCACTGTGTCGTTTTAACTGACAAAAATAGTACGTTCATGTAATGCTGCACCCAAATAAAATCGATGTCCATTTTTCCCCCAAATAGAGCTTTCTTTTAGTGGTATTTGATCACCTCTGCGGTTTTTATTTTTTGCGCTATAAACAAAAAAAGACAGACAATTAAAAAAAAAAAAAAATATATATATATATATATATATATTTTTTTTTTTTTTTGACTCTGCTATAAAACATATCCAATAAAGAAAATGTAAAAAGAAAAATCTAAATTTCTTCATAAATTTAAGCCATATGTTTTCTGCTACATGTTTTGGTAAAAAAAAAAAAAAAAAATCACAATAAGCGTATTATTGATTGTAGATGCTATATAACTTTTGCGCAAACCAATCTATGGGATATTTTTATGGCATTTTTATTTTTACTAGTAATGGTGGTGATCAGAAATTTTTAGTGGGACTGAGACATTGCAGCCGTCAAATCAGACACTAAGTGACTCTTTTTGAGGACCAGTGACACAAATACAGTTATCAGTGCTAAAAAAATGCACTCGCTCTGTACTAATGACACTGGCAGGGAAGGGGTTAACATCAGGGGCGATCAAAGGGTTAAATGTGCTCCTAGGGAGTGCTTTCTGTGTGGGGGATGGCTTAACTGAAGGAAGAGAGAGATCTTTGTTCCTGCTTAGCAGGAAAACACGATCTCCATCTTTCTCTCTGACAGAAGGGCGGTCTGACTTGTTTACATAGGCAGACTGCCGTTCTGCCTCACCTGCCAAAAATCGGCGGGTCCCGGCGAACATCGCGTCTGCTGGAACCGCTGATTGGCTCCCACTGTGTCCAATCACAGCGGGAGAAAGGCGCCGGCGGCGCGCATGCCGCCCATACCTGGAAGAAACCACAAGGTACAGGTTTGTTATTTTGCGCAGCTGGGCCACCCTGCCACAGTAAATGTGCAGTGGGCGGTTCGGAACTGGTTAAACAGAGTGCAATGCAGAGGGACTACTTGTAAAGTTGGAGCTGTAGCTGGCTCCTGTCCCATGTACAGTGATACTACACCTGCAGGATACAATAATAGTCTATGGCAAAGTGCAGCTAACCCAGGAAAGTTGCAGATGCACTGCGCTATGCCCAAAGTGCAGATAAACCACAGCACATCAGTGTGAAAGCAGCCTTATAGGGGGCTCAGAACAATTAGGGTTCATTTACATTTGCAGTTTGGGGTGTGGTGAAACCCCATAGTTAAGATGTGTTTTTATCACCCCCCCCAACTGCACCCCCTTTAGCTGCAGTGGCTAGGGGTGTACATGTCGCAGCCACAACGGGAGTTATACGCCCGGGTATGGTTGGTGGGTGTAGTACCTGCCAAGCATGACCCATTTAAGTGAATGAGGCTACTCTGCAAGTGCCCTGCAACCTTGTGTTGCTTTCACATTGTTTTAACCCCTTGGACCCCACAGAGGCATGCAGTTGCAGGGCGCTTGCAGAGTGGCCTCATTTACTTGAATGGGTTGCGTTTGGCAGGCTGTAGCACCCACCAAAAGCAACAGTGGGCTTAATTCCTGCTGTGGCATGTGTACACATATGGCTGCTGCCTCAGCAGCTAAAAGGAGGGAGGCACTGGGGTCAGTAAAACTGCCACTCAACCGCAGGGTTTTACCAACTCTAACTTTGTGTGAACGAGCCCTGCTGAATGCAACTAAGGGCTCATTCACAAGTGCAGCAGGCACTGCTGCTCCTCTGAAAAGTGATCCAAGTGTGTTTGACAGGTGGTAAGGAGGCAATATGCCTCCTCACCACTTGATTTAAACACATGATTGATGCAATGAACGCAATTGCAACACCGTAGTATGGCAACTAGAGGTTTAAATCAGGTGTGCATCAGGTTTAAAACACACTGTGCCTGGTGAACTTTGACTTCTCCTATGTTGCTCAGGCAGATCTCCACCTCTTTAACCAGTTCCCGACCGGCTTGTGTACATCTACTGCGGCACAATGGCACCGCTGCGCGAAACCCTGTATACATACAGGGTTTCCTTTAAGAGCCGCCAGAGGGCACGTGCTCGCTGTCAGAGGGGTGCGCAAGCGCACGCTGCACGGCAGGGGACCCGATGCGCGAGGCCGGCGATCGCTGTCAAAGGTCAAAAAACACAACAGGGCTGCTAAAAATAAAAAATTGTAAAAAAATTTAATAAAAAAACACGATTATAAAAAAAATAAAAAAATGGTATTAAATAATGAAAAAATGTATAAAAAATAAACTACTGCCACTGTCCACTGCCCGCTGCCCTACTGACACCACCCACTTCTCTACTGACCTCGTCCTCTGCCCTACTGACACTGTCCACCACTCTACTGACTGACACTGTCCACTTTTAAGGTAGGCTAAGTTTATATTTTTTACAGTGACCTTTGTTTTATGATATTTGTCTATGTTTTCCTTACTATTTAGTTAGGCCATGTTAGTTAAAAAAAGGGGTAGGGACGCCAGTATTCTTTGATCTTTCATGTTGTTCAGGTAGATCTCCACCTCTCAAAAGGTTACTTACCCCTGCTTCAGGGTATTAAAAAGAATTAGAGAGGTATGTCAAAATGTGGACAGTTTCTCCAAAATCTTTTGACTTACCCTCTCAATATGTAAATATGTAAATAAAGATCTGAAATAACTCTTTAGCCACTTGGAGTTTTGTGGCGCATGGTGGTAGTATCTTGGTGCGCGGTGTAAGTGGTGGGTGGTAGGGGGGGGCAGGTCAACTCTTGCAAGCTTCAAGCTACACCTCTGGAGCATGTGAAACAGTGTGGCCAGTTCTAAATCACCTTTGACCCATATTTGGGTGCCTCTGCATCCCCAATGTATCATTTTTGTGGAGATCGATAAGTCGTGTGCAGTATGAAAAGCTGATTAGGATTTTAAGTGGGGGGGGGGGGGGGTAGACACCACAACAGACAAAATATCAGACCATTCTTCATCCAACATTAAGCCCATGTCAGTTTCTAAGCCCTTCTCGCAAGATGAGAGACTCTGCACATTTTGTAGCACTAGTATTTTGGAAACTGAAAGTAAAACCTTTTTTTGCCTTTACAGTAGCTGTATGTGTAAATAGGAGGGTGACATTTTATGTCTATATACATAGTTGGACTGTGCCAACAAAGCATGATGCACTTGTAAATACTGGAAGAACCTTTGCTTTAGTATCTCATATTCATTGTGTATTCCTATTGCAGAATTTTAAGAACCAGATCTTGATAAATTTAAGGTTATGGCTCAAATCCTTGTCTTTTTTGCAATTCTGAATAACTGTGGCTGTTCCACAATGTTGAGTATTATGTAAAACATTCCTAGTCCATGATCAGTTTCACCAGGGTCCATATTTTATTCTGCATGTGTAGGGTGGGTGCATATGGTAGGGAACAAAAAAAAGTCTGGTGCGGAGAAGCAACACAGGGTAGCCCCGTGGAAGGATTTACATCTACTTTAATGGAATTTGCCATTTGTTCTTTTGAAACTGGTTTACATGAAAAGTGCCTATAATGAGCTAGTAGCCGGAGGATCTTAGTGCAAAATGCGAATTGGCAGTAACAAAAATATAAATGCAAATGTTTGTCACTCCACACTTCACAGTTAAAGCTCAATCATATGTCAGAATGGCTGGTTAACTTGTAGAAGAAGTGTGTGTATATTTATCCCCACATACAGTATATATAGTTGAAATGAAAAAAAAAAAAAAACATACTCACATTTGGATTTTAATTCAACAACAACAGTTTTGCTTCTTTCAAGTTCTCTTTCTTTGTTATTTAATTCTTTTGACAAAAGGTCATTCTGAAAAGAAAAATACATAATGAAAAAAAAAAAGTGTGAGGTGCTCCTCCAGTAGGGTGCAATAGCTGGAAGGCCTTAAACTACGTTACAATGTGACTATAAAATCTTTGTACAATTTCTTTTAGACTTTAAAAATGATGTAATATCTATATTATATGTAATTTAATAATATGTATATTATAATAATAATTCATTTTTATTGCTCTTAAAAAAAGACATACTGTATAAGCATTTAAAAAAAGGGGGACAAAGGAAGTAGCACATGCTACCTTCTGAACATCAGACACAAAAAGTCACAATGTGTATTAATCCATAAAGTCCGTAAGTAAAAAAAAATTAAAATATTTTTTTATTTTTTTTTTAAATCAAACAAAAATGGGAATTATCCTAATTGGGAATCTATGACCCTATAACGATTGTATATAATTGCACAATCCTTTAGTATTGATTACTTTCAAACCATAATATTACGTTATATATTACGTTAATATTACATAGCTGTTTTTGTTGGATACTGATCCAGACTGATCCATGCAAGTGTCTGCTTTTAAGCAGATGCTATGTATGTAAATTAGGAGAAACTACAAAAAATATATATATAAAAACTTGTCTGAGAAGCCGTGGAGACAGGCTGGCAGTTCCCATACTAGTTTCAGAACGACTTTACTCACAGCAAAATTTTAACAGATTCAATGTCACTGCCCCGGAGGTAGCATCTAGCCAGTAATGAAGTAGCTGCCTCCATTAAGAGGACCTTCCCTAAGATATTTGTGTATCTACAAAAACATGTTGATTAAAGGCTTTGAAACCTTTGAAATTCCCACAGCAATAACCTATACGTATTTTTTTTTTTTTTTTATAACCCAACTTTGAGATATGCAGTTTTTACCTAAATAGAATACTGCAAATGAACATAACATAAACTGCATTTTACTCAGAACCATCCCTTTGTCCTTTCTTAGAGGTCACCAAATGAAGCAATGCATGCACAAAAAAATAAAATAAACATAAAATAAATATATATATAGTGAGAAAGAGGGGAAAAAATGCATGTTGGTGTCGTTTCCCACTATATTTAGTTAATAAAGGAGGTTGCTGTAGCGAGCTTCATGGTCAGTTTCGGTATCCAAAGCAAAATGATCCAAGTCCTGATCCCTATGATACTCCTCAATTTCTTGTTCAATGTGTTGAATTTTACATGTTACAAATAACATTAGGATACTCCTCATTACAACCCACAACCTTTTCGTTTTTCCATAATGCCAATCCAATGTTCTAGATAATATAACTGCTTGGCTAGATTTTCAGAAGTCTGGCACACCTAAACTCCCAAAATGCTCCAAAAAAAAAAATGTTAATGTTTTTTGATGTGTGTCAGGTAATGGGTAAAATAATAATCACCCTTCCAGGTGTGCGATTGAGCTCATATGCAGTAGAAAATTAAAAGAAATCCAGACCGCTTCACTCTAAAAAAGCTCATTTATCTTTATTAAACATGTAAAAGCACCATAATACAGCAGAAAAACACTGTGGGGACAGAGAGAAAGTCAACGCATTTCACACTATATCAGCGCTTACTCATTGGCTGCATTCACTGACTGAATGCAGGTTTTCCAGCAGAACCGTTCAACAGAAGCCTGTCATTAGACTGGTTTCTTTTGAAGAGACAGAGGTACACATGTACTAAAAGGAGGCCAGTTCCTGTGGAACCGGTGGACTTTTGATAAATATGTACCGGTTTTTATTATTCTCCAGTAGATTATTTTGTGCTCACAGTTAAATGCTCCTACTTGTATGAGAAATCCTATGACCCTTTAATTTGGGTCCCAAACTGGTGGCCCTCCAGCTGTTGTGAAACTACAAGTCCCATCATGCCTCTGCCTGTGGAAGTCATGCTTGTAACTGTCAGCCTTGCAATGCCTCATGGGACTTGTAGTTTCCCAACAGCTGGAGGGCCGCCAGTTTGAGACCACTGCAACGGGACAAAACAGCAGAAGCAAAGTAGAGAGCTAGAGGAATGCCAGTGCAAGTAAAATTTTCAGAGCTTACCTTGCAATCCTCCTTGCAAAACAGTCTAACCATATATTCTGTGTAAATTGTCAAATATGCATTATAACCACAAATCTCATTTTGTAACAGAAGTACAAAAATTATATAGTATTTAGCAGACGTTAAAAAGGAATTGAACTCTGGGAGCTGGAAGAGGGCAAAGGACTAGTCACCAGTATCGCCTCTGCTCTGCCTGAAAAGGGTTCTTTCCCCATGACTGGCTTACCATGCATTTTTCGGCATGGTTTCTAAGTGCGGAGGCAATCACCTTGGTAAAGGCAGGACTTTGCTTCCTCGCAGAGCCTCCAAGAAGGGCAGCGAGTAGCACAGTTGGGACTTCACCAGATCTCACTCCAAATTTACTATCAGAGGCAGCTTTGCCTTACATCTCACACTGCAAATATACGGCTATGAGGCTGGATGCACAGTCTCTAGGCACAAATTTTAAAGAGTAATGGGCAAAGTGCATTACTTATGGTTTAGTGCACTTAGCTTATCATTGCTATTTTATAATGAATAGTAAGTGTCTGTTTATTAAAGTTCAGCAGCTACAGTATTTCTTCTTAGAGTTTGAGCTTGGCTGTAGAGCAGGGGTCTCGAACTAGCGGCCCTCCAGCTGTTTGCGAAACTACAAGTCCCATCATGCCTCTGCCTGTGAGGAGTCATGCTTGTAACTGTCAGCCTTGCAATGCCTCATGGGACTTGTCGTTTTCGCAACAGCTGGAGGGCCACCAGTTTGAGACGCCTGCTGTAGAGGATTCCAAGAAGCCGATATCAGGTCAAATTCAGGTACTAACACTTGCTTACATTTAATAAAACACATTTAATAACGTAATAATGAATACAGAGCTGCATGACTGTTTTTATATCTGCATGGAGTTCAACTTTAAATACATTACATGTCTTCCCCACCTCTCAAGTAAATAACCTTTTGTTATGCAATATTTTCATTGACATCTGATTTGCTGTTAAAAATAAAGGATCTTTAAAGATTTACAGGATATTCTTACCTTTTCCCTAATTTCGCCTGTTTTATCCAGGACAATAAAACTTGAATCTCTCTGTCTAGAACTGGGGTCTGTAGTGGAACTTCCATTCAAGAACAAGTCATCAGCTGTTAACCCTGAAATAAAAAAAAACACATAGCAATTAAAGTAGTTGTCAAGGCAGAAAGGTTTTTTTTGTGCCTCTCCCCCTTATACTTATTTGATCCAGATCAGAGGAGGATCATTGAACCATTGCACAGAGTAGATAAGTATAGCATGTTTGTTATTTTAAAGAAAAAAAATAAAAAAAGAAGAATGTTTACTTTCACTTTAACCACTTCACGTCCAGCCTATAGCAGAATGACGTCCGGAGCGGTGGTTCCGTTATCCTGATCTCATGACTTGTTGCAGGATAACATGCCGGCGCACAGCGCCGCGATCAGTGGTGCTGTCACTCTGACACACTGCATCTCTGACGGAGGTTCCTTACATGATCAGCTGTGACCAATCACAGCTGATCACAGGGTGAACCAGGAAGTGCCGGCAATTGGCTTTCCTCGGTTTGCGCTGACAGGGAGAGCCGATCGGCGTCTCTCCCTGTCCGGGGGGGGGTTGTTTTTGTCTGCACTGATAATCAGAACATTGATTATGAGCGCAGCCCCCATAAGAGGTGCCCATCAGCTGCCAATCAGTGCCCATCAGCTGCCAGTCTGTGCCTCATCAGTAACGCCTGTCAGTGCCCAAAGTGCCAATCAGTGCCCATAAATGTGCCAGTACCCCATCAGTAATGCCTGTCAGTGCCCTTCAGATGCCAATCAGTAATGCCTGTCAGTAGCTCATCAGTGCTGCCTATCCAGTGCCAATCAGTTCCGCCCATCAGTGCTGCATATCAGTGCTACATGTCAGTGCCGTCTATCGGTGCCCATCAATTCTACATATCAGCGGCCATCATTGCCACCTCATTAGTGCCCATTAGTGCAGCCTCATCAGTGCCCGTCAGTGAAGAAGAAAACTAAATTTTATAACAGAAAAGAAGAACATTTTTTTTTTTTTCCTATTTCTTTTTTAGTTTGTTTAGAAAAAAATAAAAACCCCCAAGGTGATCAAATACCACCAAAAGAAAACTCTATTTGTGGGAAGAAAAGTGTTGTATGACCGTGCAATTGTCAAAGTGCGACAGCACTGAAAGCTGAAAATTGTCCTGGGCCGGAAGGGGGGTAAGTGCCCAGTACTGAAGTGGTTAAACCAGGAAATTAACCAAAATGGTTGCAAAACATTTTAGTGCCACAACATTGGCTTTGCATATCAAATGTCATAAATAACCAAGGGAAATAGATTTTATTTTTAAATTCAGCAAGGAGAAGGACCCAACTGTAAAACTGATATCTAACAGATGTCTGTTATGTACATGTTGTGCATGGGAATACAATTGGCTCTGTATTAAAGTGTTACTAAACCCACAACAGTAAAATCAGTCTGTATAGGCAATAAAACATGCTTTTTATTCTCATTGTGAAACCTAAGAGATGAATCCTCTACATTGGGTAAAGAGGCTGTCTCTGATCCTGTCTTCTCTGATCCTCCCCTTCTTCCACTGTCCCCTAACCATCTCCTAAGACAGAGCCTTTAGAGTCACTCTGCCCATTCTCAGTTTGATGTGTATAGAGTTTTTATTTTTTCTTGGTAGGGTGCACATGATCGGCACAGGACCAATCAGCACTGTCCAGACAGAGAGTCAGGGGTCCTGCAGCCACATAGGACAGTCAGAGTAGAATGAAAACACTTCCTACAAGCTTTAACCAGACACGGATAGAAGTCACAAGACTGCTATATACTTGCTGATGAGAAAAGATCTTTAGCAGTTTATATTTACCAAAATAATTGCATTTCCGTGTTCTGTGTACTGTGGGAGACCAGATATAGTGAACGCAGGGTCCTGGGTTTAGTAACATTTTAATTAATATTTAGTACTAGAAAAAGAGAAGACAGTAGGATATTGGAAACATCCACTCTTTTTGTTTGTGCACTTTTGTGCCAAAAAAATACAGATGCTCTGTAGCAGAAAAGTAATTTAAAGAGCGGCAATTTAACCGCTTCCCGACCGCCCACTGCATATATACGTCAGCAGAATGGCACGGCCAGGCAAAACCACGTACAGGTACGTGGCCCTTTAATTGCCTGGCCGTGACCCCGGCCGCGGGACCAGCGGACCCGATCGCCGCTGGTGTCCCACGATTGGGTCACAGAGCTGAAGAAAGGGGAGAGGTTTGTGTAAACAAACCTCTCCCCGCGCTTCCTACTCTGCCTGTCATTGATCGGCTGTTCCCTGTCATCGGGAAAGCCGATCAATGACGTCAGACGTCAGCTCTGCCCCCTAATGTAAAAAAACACACACACGTCACCCATAACCCCTCCCCTCCCCCTAGTGGTTAACTCTTTCACTGCATGTGTCATTAATACAGGAATCAATGCATTTAAATAGCATTGATTGATGTATAAATGACAATGGTCCCAAAAATGTGTCCGCCATAAAGTCACAATAAAAATCGCTGATCGCCGCCATTAGTAAAAAAAAAAATATATTAATAAAAATGCTATAAAACTATCCCCTATTTTGTAAACGCTATAACTTTGCGCAAACCAATCAATAATTGCTAATTGCTTTTTTTTTTTATATATATAGATTTTTTGGGGATATTTATAGCAAAAAGCAAAAAATATTGAATTTTTTTAAAAATTTTCGCTCTATTTTTGTTTATAGCGCAAAAAATAAAAACCGCAGGGGCAATCAAATACCACCAAAAGAAAGCTCTATTTGTGGGAAAAAAGACGCCAATTTTGTTTGGGAGCCACATCGCACAACCGCGCAATTGTCAGTTAAAGCGACGCAGTGCCGAATCGCAAAAAGGGGCCTGGTCCTTTGGCTGCCAATTGGTCCGGGGCTCAAGTGGTTAAACACAGTTTGTAGCCAGGTAACAACTGTCCCTATCTGAGAAGAAAAAAAAAAATACTAGTCTGATGCAGAACAGTCAACAGAACGCCCCATTGTTGGCCTGTACAGCCAGTAAGTACTCAGCCATGCGGTCACATTACTATTAATAAATGCAGCACCATGGTAGCTTATCCATAGAGCAGCTTTTATTTGAAAAAGTGAACTGGAACAAAAAGGTATGAAATATTTTAAAGAGGAAGAAGGAAATTAAATTGGCTTGCAAAACGAGTTAAAAGTAGTGGTGTTTGAAGCCTGGAGTTAGGCTTTAATCCCCAACAGGTGACACAAGACCAGAAGACTATGACACCAACTACAAATCCAAAGTTCCTGGACATAAAATAACACATTCTGTCTTCCCAGTGTATCATGGAAATGAGAAGGTCTCTAGTCGGTGATGACACTGCCTCATACTTGCTAGCAACTGATGAATCCGATTTCATGTTTATTTACTGGCCTCGTACTATTTATGGGCCTCTTAGCTGTACTTCTGTAGCCATTATCTCTCACATTTGTACTAATGTTTTGCAGACGAAGATAACTCTGTTCTATTTAGTCTTCCACAAATCTGTAAGGAATTTCCTTCTCTGCACATCTAGGTCTCAGAAAAGACATTTCACTAGATCATAAAGATCATCACACGCATGGAAAGTTGTAATTCAAAACTAAGCTGGATATATGTAGGTGCCCTGCACATACCAGTTTTCCCAGGACACCCATCTGATGGTAGAAAAGTCAAAATACCTTACGAATTCAGACTCCTTATTATTGTGGATTGAGAAGATGGGTAAGAGTTGATTATTTTTAATGTCAGACCCTCACCTGAGAGCAACAGATGGCATTAATAGAAATAGTGACATAAAGAACATATGGCTGCCTTTATTTCTGATCCAAAATGATAGGCATCTCAGACCTGAATAAGACTTGAAAGCAGTTCAAATGCAAATAAAACCTCTGATATGCTTCTGAATCCCACACATTTTAACAGTGGACTAATCCGAGCCACATAATCCTGTCAAAACATATATATCACTTTGACAGCAATCAAGACAGCAGAAAATCATTCTGTACAGTAAAGAAAAAAAAAAATAGCATATAAGGAGGAGGAAAAAAAGGGGAAATAAAAAAGCCCGAATTCTCAAGGGTTCAGCTATATCGTTGCATACATACTATACAGGCAGACTAATTTGTGAGTTAAAGTGTTACTAAACAAACAACACTAAAATCAGTATGTATATGCGGTAAAGCATGCTTGTTATACTCACTGTGCAACCTAAGAGGTTAATCCTCTGCATTGTGTAAAAAATCTGTTTGATCCTGTCTTTTCTAATTCTCCACTTCTTTTACTGTCCCCAAGCCATCTGCTGATAGTACAGAGCCTTAGGGGCACTCTGCACATGCTCGGTTTGGTGTGTATTGCTAGAGAGTTTTTTTTTTTTTTTCTTGGGAGGATGCAGGTGATCAGCACAGGGACAACTAGCACTGTCCAGACAGAGGGTCAGGGGTCCTGCGGCCTCATAGGACAGTCAGAGTAGAATGAAAACTCCTTCTGCAAGCTTTAACCAGACACTAATATAGGTCACAAGACTGCTTTATACTGCTGATGAGAAAAGGTATTTATCAGTTTATATTTAATAAAATAAATTGCATTTCCATGTTCTGTGTACCGTGGGAGACCAGATAAAGCAAATGCTGGGTCCTAGTTTAGGTAACAATAAGTGGAAAAAGTGATTTGTTTTATGCTAAGTGTAGCAAAGCAAATCGCTACATAAACAAAAATCGGTGACAGTATTACTGGAGACCCTATCACCAATGTATTAAATTACATGTAAAAGCAAAGAACAGTAAGTATTTGAAATGCTCGCTTACATTGGTGTTACTTTATGGAAAGTATTTTCTAATCACCTGCAATGTGCCCTTAAATTTTCTTTACAATTTGACTACTCCAAGTAAAGTCAGTTCTACTAGTCTACTAGCAAAGCCAACACCCCCCAACTTGCACGCCATAGCCTTCTGTTTTTCTAGGATTGTCTAAATACTGTCTGTGCTGGCCTGGTTTCTAGTGGCCCACCAAAAGGGAATACCACTTTGGGTGCTACAGTAGGGCCCACCTTGTAATAGCAAAGGAATGGCCTTCTCAAAGATACATTCTATACACAGACCAAGTCCACCCTGACTCTTATAATTGAGTTCACAGAGGGCCAAAATACCTATCAGGAAGAACCTTTTAGACAACCCACTTTGCTGGAAAACATAACCGTGTGGGTACTAGATGTAGCTTAAGAGATAAGGGAATGAGGGATTCCTGTTGAGATATTCAACATTGATTTTTCTTATAACTGTCCATCTTATTGCAGACAAATACATTTATTATTATTATACATGATTTATATAGTGCCAACAGTTTGCTCAGTGCTTTACAATGTAGAGGGGGGACAGCACAATTACAGTACAGTTCAATACAAAAGGGCCCTGCTCGTAGAGCTTACACTCTAAAGGGAGGGGGTGGTGGTACAAAAGGTAATAGATGTGGGGAATGATTTGATGGGGTTGTTAGGTGGGTGTGGGATAGGTTACCCTGAATAAGTGAGTTTTCAGGGATCTCCTAAAGGAGGACAGGTTAGGGGCTGATTGGATATACCAGGGCAGGGAGCTCCAGAGGATAGGAGAGACTCTGGAGAAGTCCTGAAGGCAAGCATGAGAGGAGGGAGCTAGAGAGCAGGAGGTCCTGGGAGGAGCAGAGGGGACGATTTGGGTGATATCTGCAGATGAGGTTGGTGATATAGCTGGGGGCGATGTTGTGGATGGCCTTGTATGTTGTGGTTAGCATTTTGAATTTATACGGTGGGGTAGGGGAAGCCAGTGAATGGATTGGCAAAAAGGGGAAACAGTCACGGATCGATTAGTAAGGTGTATTGGTCTAGCAGCAGCATTCATAATAGACTGAAGGGGGGGGGGGGGGGTAGCCTGCGTAAGGGTAGGCCATTAAGGAGAGAGTTGCAGTTGTCAAGGCGGGAAATAATCAAGGAGTGTAGAAGTTGCTTTGTGGTGTCATTAGTCAGGAAGGGTCGAATTCTGGAGATGTTGGAGGTTAAGGCGGCAGTACTGCAGAGTATGGGCAGAGTACTGCAGAGTATGGGCAGAGTATAGTATTGCATAGTATGGGCAGAGTACTGCAGAGTATTGCATAGTATGGGCAGAGTATTGCATAGTATGGGCAGAGAACTGCAGGAGTATTGCATCTCTCCCCCTCTCCCCTCGCACTGTAGGGCGCGTGGGAGCAAGTTTCTGGGAGGACGTCCATGGACGCCCTCCCAGAATAAGCCGACCGTGCTGTAGCCGTCTTTTGGCTATGGCCCGGTCGGCAAGTGGTTATTAAACTCACATTTGAATCGGTGTGGGGTCAGTCCCCGGTCGCTCCGGTGGTGTCCGTATGTCAGGAAGAGATTTCCCATGAAGGCACGTCAGCAGGTGCGTCAGATGCTGAGGACGGGGGGCGTGGCTTCAGCATTCGGAGCATGCGTCATGCCCACTCGGACACGTCACCGCTAGCTCCCAGAGAACTGTGGGAGATGTAGTTCGCGGGTGCGGACGATTCAATGATAGTGTAATTGTCAACGCATTCGCCATCACTGGCCTAGAGGGAGGGGAGCTGATCTCCCTTCCTGCGCCGAGGGAAGTGACGTCAGGAGCCCAGGCGCTGAAGGAGGCAGACTACGAGGGACCCCCTAGCAACAGGAATTTAGTTGAGAAAAAAAAAAATTTCTCCAAATGTTTTTTTTTATTTTTTTATTTTTAAGCATATGAATTCATTTTTTTTTTTTTTTGGGGTGGAACTCCACTTTAAAGTGTTACTAAACCCAGAACCCTGCACTCACTATATCTGGTCTCCTACAGTACACACATAAATGCAATAATTTTAGTAAATATAAACTGCTAAATACCTTTTATCATCAGCTGTATATAATGTCTGGTTAAAGCTTGTAGGAGAAGTTTTCATACTGCACTAGCTGTCCTATCAGGATGCAGGACCCCTGACCCTCTGTCTGGACAGTGCTGATAGGCCCTGTGCTCATCACATGCACTCTCCCAAGAAAAAACAATTCTCTAGCAATACACAACAAACTGAGGATGTGCAGCCTGACTCCAACAGCGCTGTCTTATCCAGTCATGTTAAGGGGACAATGCAAGAGGAGGATCAAACGGCCTTTTTACACAATGCAGAGGATTAACCCCTTAGGTTCAGGTACAGAGTGATTTTACTGCTGTGGATTTAGTAACACTTTGTTTAGCAGATAACAGAATTTGTAGGACTATTTTTTTAACTGGCTTAGGGATACAATTTATGTTGAGATGTAGGAGAGCTAGTTCTGCAGATGGCGAAATTGGTGATTAAGTGAGTTCAGAGAGTAATTTAACCACTTTCAGACCGGACCAATTTGCAGCCAAAGGACCAGGCCCCTTTTTGCGATTCGGCACTGCGTCGCTTTAACTGACAATTGCGCGGTCGTGCGACGTGGCTCCCAAACAAAATTGACGTCCTTTTTTTCCCACAAATAGAGCTTTCTTTTGGTGGTATTTGATCGCCCCTGCGGTTTTTATTTTTTTGCTCTATAAACAAAAATAGAGCGACAATTTTGAAAAAAATACATTATTTTTTATTTTTTGCTATAATAAATATCCCCAAAAAGTATATAAAAAAACCTTTTTTTTTCCTCAGTTTAGGCCGATACGTATTCTTCTACATATTTTTGGTAAAAAAAATCGCAATAAGCGATTATTGATCGGTTTGCGCAGAAGTTATAGCGTTTACAAGATAGGGGATAGTTTTATAGCATTTTTATTAATAATTTTTTTTTATTATTAATGGCGGAGATCTGCGATTTTTTTTGTGTGTTTTGTGTGTTTTTGTGTTTGTTTTTTTGTGGACTCACGGGGGCCCCGACCGGCGCGGGAGCGCGCCGCTCCCGGCGCGCTCCCGATGGCACGGACAGGCTAAAGGAGGGACGTATATATACGCCCTCCTGCCTGTACGTGCCATTCTGTCGACGTATATCGTCGTGCGCCGGTCGGCAAGTGGTTAAAAGTTTGATTCCAATATAACTTGATAGAGGGGCAATACCAGAAGATATGGATCAATGAGCCAATTGAGACACAATTGTGCCAGCAATCTACTGAGGCAATAGGACAAACCTTAGAGAACCTGTAGGGAGTAAAATACCCTCTGTGCAACAATTTTTTTATTTTATTTGATGAAGCCATTTTTACCATTTGTAAACTGCTGGAAAAATAACTTCCTAGCTCAGTCTCAAACATGATAGAATAAGGCCAATTAAATTTGCATGGATTTGGAATACCCTTTCCAATATAACGTACAGCTTTAGGTTCTATACAAGTAGGAGTGGCCACACCACGCTAATGGAGAAATAAAATATCATCTGGAGAATTATTTGTGGTTTCAGTGAGAAATGTTTGAACACAACAAAAAAGCAGCATAAGAATTCTCTTTTTTTACCAAGAGAAGCAGCTCTTTTTCCTTTCTCTTGAGCCAGTTTGCGAATATGCTGCTTTAGTTCAACTCGTTCTTCCTCCAGACGTTCAATCTGTCAAAAAATGAACATTAAAAGTGAAATCTAGGTTTACAGATCTACATATTTGTTTGTTTTTTGTGATTTTTCTTCTTTTTTTGTGATTTAAAATGTTAAGTTATTTTTTCTGAATCATTAGTGCTTCCTTAAAGCGGAGTTCCACCCGCACCAAAAATATTAAAAGTCAGCAGCTACAAATACTGCAGCTGCTGACTTTTAATAAATGGATACTTACCTGTTCCAGGTTCCAGCGGTGTAGGCAGAAGATGACGAGCGACCGCCTGTCTCTCGGCTGCCCCGCCGCCATCCTCTGTCAGGGAACCAGGAAGCGAAGCCTGCGGCTTCACTGCCCGGTTCCCTACTACGCATGCGCGAGTCGCGCTGCGCGTCTTTATTGGTCCCCGTTGTGTCCTGGGAACTGTGTGTTTCCCAAGACAACGGGAACCCTCGGATATGGGCGGGCATCCTCGGATATGGGCGGGGCAGATACCTGTATTATACAGGTATCTGCACCCCCCTCCCCCCTGAAAGGTGCCAATTGTGGCACCGGAGGGGGGGGGGGAATCCGATAAGCAGAAGTTCCACTTTACACTTATCCCAGATGTGTAAACCCATTTTAGGCTCAGAGAACATTTTTCTAGATTACCCGCTTTCCTCTTCCAGATTTTTGGTCTCATGCTTCTCTTTTTCATTGAAACTAAGCTGAAAAATCAACTTCATCTATTCTACCTATACAGGTTGTATAGTTGTACGTAAGTCAGCCATACAATAGGGAAGTGTGTGCTTGCGGTACTCAAACTGTGTGGGTGTTAATATCCAAGTGATGGGTTGAATATGCTCATTATTGCTTAAAAATTAACACTACAAGGATCCTCCATACCGTGTACAACATGCAGGATGAATCTTTTTACAATAATAAATAGTGTTTGCCTTATGTTTCAGCCCATGCATAGGTTTTCTTTTCTACATTCTAAATGTACAGTGAAAGGAGAGGCAGTAGACTAATGAGCTCATCTGTCACTCAGCTCTCTCCTTCTATCAGTATGCTCCTTGTTAACACAGGAACATGCAGCTCAACTCACTGACTCATTGTGCCGCTTCTCGCTCACCCAGACATAGATCTGCTGTACAGTAGGTTGCAAGTGGCTGCTACCAGGTAAAATTCAGTTATTCATACTAATACTGCCTGCATTTAAAAAATATAAATATTCCCAAAGCCTGGTAAGGACCCCTCTATCCCAGATAATTACAGGCCCATAGCCCTTTTAAATTGAGATTATAAAATATTTACAAAAAATCCTTCCATCCAGACTATCTAGACTTGTTCCCAAGCTGAGCCATAGCGACCAGGTGGGCTTTGTCCCTGGCAGGCATGCGGGGGATAACACCTGCCGTACAATAGATCCGATAGATCTCTTGGACAGGTCTTCCCGTTTGGCCTATGGTCCGTTTGGCCTTGGCCTTATATGTTTGCTACCTTAAATGCATACGGTTTTAATGGCCCTTTTCTAAAAGCTTTAGAGGCCCTTTACTCGACAGTCAGAGCCCAAGTTCAGATGTCATCCTTCCTGTCACCTGGCTTCCCCATGACAAACGGTACTCGGCAGGGGTGTCCCCTTTCACCATTATTTTTTATTTTGGCCGAGTCCATCCGCATTTATCCGGATATCTGTGGTGTGGTGATGTAACAGGGGGAATATAAACTATCGCTTTTCGCAGATGACATCATGCTCACTATTACCAACCCATTGATATCTCTCCCCTCACTGCACAAATTATTGTCCTATTTAAGTGCCATTTCCGGTTATAAGGTTAACACTTCAAAAAAATGAAGCTCTCCCCATACACATCCCATCCTCCCTGTTATCTCAGCTTAAAGAATCATACCCTTACAAATGGTGCACTACCTCCCTCAAATATTTAGGTATCCTTCTTACCCCCTCTTATTCTTCACTTTATCCGGTAATTTCCCCCCTCTGGTTTTAGACATTAACAAATCCCTGCTGACCTGGACAAAATATCCCCTGTCTCTGTTGGGTAGGATTAACGTCCTAAAAATGTCTACTATACCACTTTGAAACATTACCAGTTGCCATGCCTTCCTCTCAACTAAAAGCACTTCAGAGGAGCTTTCTAAAGTTCATATGCGGCGACAGGGCCCACCGCATAGCAAGTTCGGTGGCATTTGCCCCAAGAGCCGGACATTATTAAATATTATTACGCCTCACATTTGAGGGCTATTGTTTCATGGTCCTCCTTACATGCACCAAATCAATGGACAGCCATTGAAAAGGGAGTGTTGTATCCGGTTCACCCATGTTCTTTAGTTTGGGATGCCCTCCCATTCCTGGATCCTTTTTTTAAATGTCAATGTACTGCTCCAATGACCTTCACTTTAACCATTTGGCGTAAATGCCTCAAAGGCTTTCTTCTTGCTTCACCTTGCTCTCCTCTTGTGAATATGCTGTTTAACCCGATCATAACAGACAGTCTGCCCCTGGGCAGGGTTTTCCCATGGCTTAATGCACCCCTCTTTCAGCTCCGAAATTTGGTTCATCCTATCACACAAAGATTACATACTTTTGATACTCTACGTGAGAAATCTGATATACCCCCCCAACTTTTTAATTTTTACTTACAGGTTAGACATTTTTCACTCCAAATCTCCAACCCTGACTCTCGATAAACCAACCGCTTTTGAGTATTTATGCACCCAGCGTCCTCACCAACTACATTTAATAATAATCCACTGTATCCTCCATGAGTCGATCCCTCTTACCAAGACCACACATCACTACATGAGGAGATAGTCCCATCCAATAGGTAGACCTATTACGGTCCAGGTATGGGACAGGATCTGGTCCTCTACTTTCAAGTCCTCCAAATGTGTGACCCAAAGGGAAACATCCATTAAGATTTTCATGTTTTGGTACAAAACCCCTGATGTCATTCACAAATATGATTCCTCTGTTTCGTCACACTGCTGGCGCTACGGGATTGACACAGGTTCTTTATTTCATATTTTCTGCCAATGTTCTATGATCCAACCCTTTTGGCATGAAGTAAGGCTCCTAATACAAAAGGTGGTAGACGTGTCCCTTCCGCTCGATAATTTAAATTATCTACTGGGTCTTCCTTTTTCAGGCATAACCAAAAAAGTCAAATCGGCTAATTTCCTATATTTTGTTAGCTGCCAAAAGGCTTATTGCATTGTGGTGGTTATCTAACACACCTCCTCTGTGGTCCAGATTTCTTCACCTGGTGGTTGAGATTCGGAGGATGGAATATCTAATGGCCTCTGTACATGATGCCATCTCCCAATTTGATAAAGTCTGGGAACCTTGGGATTAATCAGAATATGGGACCCCTATGCCAATTGTCACATCATAAATTGCATTAACATTGTATTATCCTTGATCATGTCCCCTCCCTCCCCCCCTTGTTTCTATGTATGCCCTTTGGTACCTTCCTGAGTCTTCTGTTTCTTATCATGTACCCTCTACAAAAATCCTTTGTCTTTTTACTTTTATGAACGCTCTATGTTTTTGATTTCTATTACTTACGTACGAGTTGTTGTTTTTTTTCTTCTTTTTGACAAGCTGTGCAGATCACCCCTGTGCTCTGTATGTATGGACATTGTGTTTTGTACCTCGTATTTCTTTGTTTGATATCATTATGCTTTTCGATATTTGTGCACTATGTAACAATTTTATATCTGTTCTTTTAAAAACCCAATAAAATTAAAATTTTGAAAAAAATATATAAATATTATGCAGTATAGATTTCCTGGTTTAACCTGTTTTGGATTAATAAAAAAAAATAAAAAATAAAAAAAAGGGAGACGACAATACATATTACCTCTCAGAAAAACTGAAGAGAAATACCATAAAGTTTGAGTAAACACTTTTTTGGCACTTGTGCCTACAGGTATAATAAGGCTTATCTGTAGGTACAGCGAGTATCTCCTAAACCTACACTGTTTAGAAGATATTCACACTGCATGCAGCCGGTGACGTCACCAGCTCATGTGCTCTGAAGGGACGGTATACCTGTGGGTACAGGTATACCGTCCCTTCAGAGCGCATGCACCGGTGATGTCACCGGCTGCATGCAGCGTGAATAGCTCCTAAACCGTGACTCCTAGGTGCATAGCGACGCAGCCAGAGACCCGAGGATGCAAACTCGGAAGGAAGACTGGGTGAAAATGGAAGCGCCAGTCAGCAGCGCTGGAGGGCTTCATTACAAAGGTAAGTATTTTATAATGTGCTAGTATGCGAAGCATACTAGCACATTATGCCTTCATGTTGCAGGGTTTTAAAAAAATAAATTGTGCGGTTAACTACCGCTTTAAAAGTCCACTGAATAATTATGCAGTTCCTTGTTTGCAGATATAATCAATCAATTCCCTACCATGAAAACGGTATTTCATTAATTTTTTTCTATTATTAATGCTAACCCTTCCTGCTGTTATAGAATAATAGACACAGCTTCAGACCTTTCACATGTCTGTATAGGTTTATATGAAACACCACAACATGAAATCAGTTGTTGGGATAAATAAAAAATACCTACTTCTTTCAAAAGAATCTGGTTTTCTGCTCTGTATTGCTGCTGTTTGGAAGTCTTAACATTTTTAAATTCAGTTAAATCAATCACAGCTTTAGGATCAAGTCCTGAAAGAAAACACAGTAAAATTACACCTTTTAATGCTAACTGCTAATGGTATTTCCTTTCAATTAATACAGAAATAAACTATTTAAAAAGCAAGTAAAAAGAGTAACTCCACTTTTGTGAGGAAAAAAATTGCAAGAAAAAATATAGCGTATACAATTGCGACACAAGTCGTATTGTAATTATTATATTTGTAAGGTACTTATATAGCGAGGTCAATTTACGCAGCGCTTTACATATACATTGTACAGTCACATCAGTCCCTACCCTAAAGGAGCTTACAATCTAAATGTCCCAAACTCACATCCATATACTAGGGCCAATTTAGACAGAAGCCATATAACCTACCAGCACGTCTTTGGAGTGTGGGAGGAAACCCACGCAGGCACAGGGAGAACATGCAAACTCCAGGCAGGTAGTGTCATGGTTGGGATTCAAACCAGCAACCCTTTTTACTTTTAGGCAAGAGTACTACCCACTACATCACTGTGCAGCCCAATTGTAATTGAATGTTATTAAAAATCACCTTTCCTTTTCAATCTGCAGCGCTGTAATTTTTTGAAAATGCAATGCAATTTGGCTACCTAGAGGCATTCTGAATGTATACAGAACGCCCCCCAGAAACATAATTTCCTGCTTGTGTGATTGGCTCACCAATTTTCCCAGAAGTCTGCACTAAGATACAAGTCAGATTTTCAGGCATTCCCTGCAACAAAATGTCATTTTTGGTGAGATACGTCCAATAAGAAATCACGTCTAAAGGGATGCAGGCCCAGCAGCTTTCCTCACTAGAGCCCTGCAGGTACAGCAGCTGATTGATAAGAAACCACACCCATTAGACTCACTTTCCTACACGGATACAGAGAAACACACAGGGATTTCTTTAGAATAACAAAAGGTAGGAATCTGCAGCAAAGTTTGTTAAAATCCTTACAATGTGCATAGATCACCCAGAAAGGAATTTTTTTTTCTCAACAAAAATGGAGTTACTCTTTAAGTCAACGTTACAGCAAAGGAATGATCAGAAAATACCCACATAAGTATTCTTATGTTTTTAAAAAATATATACTCAAGTAAGATCTCCAGCAACACAAGAAATGTATTGTATTCAAAAAAAGCTACAAACCTAATCGTTCCCTTAGATCTTCATTCTCATCTAGAATATCATTCACTTTAAGTTCAAGTCTGTTAACATCTGTAGTCAGCGCCTCTATCTCCCGATCTCGTAGGTTCATTTGAGTCTTTAGATCTTTAATTTCAGCAACTGCTTCTTCTAAGCCATAAACTCCCTTTAAATAAACATACGTTGAAGAAAAGATCAGTTTACAAACAAATATACCACATTTACAAATCTTTCTTCCATATACAGTACATACATCATATATGACAGCTTAGTAAATAATATCTACAGTATATACTCAGCAGCATATTAACTAAAGGAACATGGGCTCACTTTACTGATTGAGTAGCACAGGTTTTATAAAAACATACATACTTGTCAACTTTATCTGGCAGTTAGACTACACATAATGGCCGTGGTGGAAGGTCAGTCATGGGGACTCAAGTGCTGATGTAGATTGCTAAATCCCCACAAATCTAAAAAGGAAGCTGGTAAATAATCTACCCACATACCCACTGGTAAATAATCAAACTCACTAGCAACAACCCAAAGCTGACTCGTTTTTGGGAATCTGTTAAAACACACCGTAGGGATGAAACTTCCACTTAATCTGGACATTAAATTACACAATTAGGCAGGGTTCACATATGTGCGGCCACGGTTTTGTGCCTGGTGGTCCGGTGTGTTTGTTTAACGTTTCAGGTGTGATTAAGGCCCAAATTTTTGCCTGAATTTGTACCTGAACCGGACCCAAAAACACACAGGACCCTTTTGCAATCTGCTCAGTGGCCGGACAAGATCTGTGTGACAGCCGGTCAGACTCACCTGTCATGCGAATTGGATGCATCCAATGCGCACATATGTGAACCCAGCCTTAAAGTGGTTCTAAAGGCTCAAGGTCTTTTTACCTCCATGCACTACCCTGTTCTACCAGCTGTATTGCGTTTTGAAGTCTGTTGGCATTTGCTTCTATGGGGCACCAGCAGATGTTTTCCTGCTCTGTAATAACAAGATGTACTACACAGTGTTTTTTTTTTTGTTTTGTTTTTTTAATTCTGCAGCTAAATAGCTTTTTTCAAATCGCTGCTGTGACCGCCCGGTGCTCTCCTTCCCCAATCTATGGACTACAGTGGGAGGGGCTGAGTTCCCCCTCTGACGTCAGCTATGCGGTCATGTGACCGCACACTGGCGATGTGAACAAGGTGTTTAGCTGCAGATTTAAAAAAAATAAAACACACACTGTGTAGTACATCTTGTTATTACAGAGGGGCTTGCAGGAATTGGAATCACTAACTTTACTGCCAGACGAAATAGCGAACTGACAGACAGGGAGGGAGGGAGAGCAGAGGGATGACGGAGGCACGTATCCTGACCATGGTATCAAGAGAAACAGGCAGGATCAACCAGGTATATTACAGCATATAAAGTGTGGTTTAACACACTTTAACCACTTGCCGACTGCCCATAGCCAAAAAGCGGCTGCAGGGTGGTCGGATAACTCTGGGCATACTATAACGTCCTCCCAGAATGGCATGCACCCGGGAATATCCGTGACCGATGGGATGTACGGATCACGGTATAGGGCAGATGGCAGCGGCCCTTTACCACGTGATCACTCCGTCAAATGATGTAGCGATTCGTTTTTAAAAAAATAAGAGCATGCCCAGTTCATCTCTCCCCTCTCTGTACCGATCGATACAGTGTGAGAAGGGAGGGGGAGAGATCGGGCGAAGCAACGCTGTGGGCATCCCCATCCATGCTCAGCCATCCCCATCAATACACAGCCATCCCCTATCCTTGCACCCTCGGCTCAGCCATCCCCATCCATGGCTCATTTATGCCTCATTCATGCCACATCAGTTCTCATCTGTGCCACATCCATGCCACTACAGTGCCTCACAAAAATGTAATAGGTAGTCAAATTAGATTTGAAATGTATGCCCCCTGCTTGTTGGGCCTCTGTATGTGGCCAGGCTGTGGAAGTGTCTCACACATGTGGAATCGTTATACTCAGGAGTAGCAGAATATATTTTGGGGTGTAATTTTGGCTATGTACATGCTATGTGTTAGAAATATTGTATAAATGTACATCTTTGTGTAAAAAAATATATATATAATAATAATAATAATAATAATTTTTAATTTTCTTGCCACATTTTCCAAAAACTTGTGGGAAAAAAAATGACATGTTCAAAAGACTCATTATACCTCATAGAATATAGGTTGGGGTGTTTGCTTTCCAAAATGGGGTCGTTTTTTTGGTGTTTCCATTGTCCTGGTGCTCCAGGGCCTTCAAAAGTGCAAGAGGTAGTCAAAAAATGATATGTGTAATTTATGTTCCTAGAACACCGGAGGGTGCTCCCTGCATGTTGGACCCCTCTCTTTGCGGCCACGCTGTACAAGAGTCTCATACATGTGATATTGCCATACTCAGGAGGAGTAGTAGAATGTATTTTGAGGTGTAATTTGTGGTATGCATATGCTGTGTGTGAGAAATAACCTGTTAACATGACAATTTTGTGAAAAGTAAAAAACAAAAAATCTTAATTTTGCACTGAATTGTGGGAAAAAAATTATAGCTTCAAAAAATTCACTTCTTACTAAATACTTTGGAATGTCTACTTTCCACAAAGGGGTCATTCGGGTGATATTTGTACTTTCCAGGTTTGTTTGGGTCTCAAGAAATTAGATAGGCCGTCAGTGCATCAGGTGTGATCAATTTTCAATGATTGGCACCATAGATTGTAGACTTTCACAAAGATCAAATATAATACACAGGTTTGCGTTATTTTTACCAAAGATTTGTAGCAGTATAAATTTTGGCCAAAATTTATGAAGAAAAATTACTAATTTGCTGAATTTTATAACAGAAGTGAAGAAAAATGTAATTTTTTTTTTACAGAATTTTTGGTCTTTTTTCATTTATAGCGCAAAAAAAAAAAAAAAAAAAAACACAGCGGTGATTAAATACCACCAAAAGAAAGCTCTATTTGTGTGAAAAAAGGACAAAAATGTAATACGGGTACAGTGTTGCATGACTAATTGTCATTCAAAATGCGAGAGCACTGAAAGCGGACAATTGGTCTGGTTAGGAAGGGGGTTTAAGTGCCCCGTGGGTAAGTGGTTAAAGTAACAGGTTCTTTTTTTTTTCCTTAGGGTTACAACATCGTTAAATGAATTTAAAACTACACATAAATTGCATAATGACATCTGTGCTTTAGTCATTTGTAATGTTTACATTTCTGCTTATTTAAAAGCAGCAACTCACCTACATTATGACAAAAAATGTTTTTGCACAGATGAATGGAAATAAAATACACAAATACATGCGTTTGACATGCACAGAACCCTTGAAAGTTCTTGTGTGCAACACATGTAATAAATAAAAGCAGCTTAGATTCATCGAGATTGAAAGCCTGCCTTTGCAAAACACTTTAATTTAAAAGAGAAAATGCTTAAAATGTTATACCGCTTCATAGTCTCTCAGCCGGTTCAGGGCATCAACCAGATCTTTGTCTTTTTGCCGGGCATCATTATCTGCCAATTCTGCAACACGTTCTGCTTCTCTAAGTTTTTGATCCATGAGCTGCAGTTTTGCTTGAAACTCCCCAGACTGATAATGCTGATGCTGAGGATCTTCTAAAGTGAAAAGAGCTACTTTAACAATTAAAAAAAACAATATTTTTTTTTTTTGTTTCCAGAAAAAAAAAAAAATAAATAAAATAAAATCGCTATTGTTGTTAGGCAGAGGAATTAAATATTTAAATGTAAAAAACGCTTTGCTTATGCACCTTTAAAGTGATTTAAAAGGAAAAATGTTATTTTTTATTTAAAAAAATAACAAACATGTCATACTTACCTGCTCTGTGCAGTGGTTTGGCACAGAGCAGCCCCAATCCTCTTTCTGTGGGGTCACTTGTGCATGCTTGCTCCGGAGCCGGCACTCTGCGTCCATAAGATACACAGAGCATGGCTCAGCCCGCCCCCTGCTTGTGCCTCACTGGCTGTGACTGATAGCAGCAGGAGCCACCTCATCCAATCAGGAGGTAGAGTAGAGACCCAAGTGAGCCACGGGTCTCGTGCATATCACTGGATCGATATTGGGCTTAAGTATTAGGGGGGCTGAGGGGGGAGTTGCACAAAGTTTTTCACCTTCGTGCATGAAGGTAAAAAACCTTAAGTCTTTACAACTACTTTAAAGATTCCTTCCTGTCAACCAAAAAAACCTTGCTTTTATAAACAGGGGACACTTACTTCATGCCAAGAGACTCTTACTTGCACACTGACTTATTGCATCTGGCTGCCGTAACAGCTCAATCCTCTAAGTTTCTAGTATATTTTCTAAAAGGACCCTAAATCTTAAGCTTCATAATAGGTTTCCCTTGGCTTTATGCTCGCGCAAACAAGGAGGCTGCACCATTAGTATTGTGACATGCAGCTGCATGCCTCTATAAAGGACCAATACACACCAGTGCATCCATCTGCATTTTAGCACAGCTGTAAAAGACAGATTAACGGAAGGACATGTGAAAAACTATTTCCAATGTGTCCTTCTCAAACCATAACGCTGCGCATGTATGTCAAGGGACGTCAAAATGTACGTCAACGGATGTCAACACGCAGTAAAATGCGACTAAAATGAATTAAAATGTACATGCATTTTCAATACATTTTAGCACAAGTCAGTGTGATTTGGTCCTTAGCACTGAAAGCTATACCTACCTGATTGGAATTAACCGTTTAAAAATTAGCAAAGCAGCAAAATTTGTAGTTAAAATGAGCAGCCCCACCCAGTCTCACCCAACTGAGTACTTTCTAATGGCCTGTGTTGACAATCTTTGGGTTTGCGTCAACGGTCTCATTTTGAGATGCTTTTAACATCATTCCAAATGCATTGACAGGTGCATATGACTTTCAGGTGGCCTCCTGTCATGCTTTAAGAATGCTTTGCATTCCTATAGGCATAAATGGGAATGAAACACCTGTTTGAAGCAACCAATAGCCAGCTGACAAAGGCCCTTAATATAATTTTCTACCATAAATTTGAGAAGGTGAGGTTTACATTGCTTGGCTTACCATAGACAAGGATAATGTTTAAGGCTCAGAGTATCCAAGCTTGTATGCAATATGGCACTTGCACCAAGAAAAACTGTATAAAAAAATAAAAATAAAATCGTATTTTGATTTACTGGTGAAATCCTTTTCTTTGAGTACAGCACAGGAAACAGGACATATTCATATTCATAACGATAGGGTTATGCTGTCACCTTTAGGCAATTGGACACTGGCAGAAAAAGACAGTAATCCACGCCCAGGCATAACCCCTCCCAGCTAAATACAGCCTCAGTTTTGTAGCGAGCCTTGAACTCCATAGGAAGAAGGGTGTCCTGGGATTTACTTCCAGTAAAGGATTTCACAGGTAAAGCAAGAATCCAATTTTCTCTATAGTACATCACAGGACACCTGAACATCTATTAGGATAGGGATGTCCCAAAGCACTGAATATGAGTGGAGAGCAATATAGCAGCAAGCCAACAGGCCCGAAAACTCAAAATCATAATAGGTTAGACCTTCACACAGCTACCTGCAAAACCCTCTGGGCCCAAAGGTTGTGTTCACAGAGGCCCAAACATCTACCTGAACTGAAGACTAGGTATCAGCCCTACAATCTTGAGCTAAATAAGCTAGATGTTTAATAGCTCAGCAAAGCACCAACACTCCTTTAAGGCCATAAGCCTGAGAAATAAGCCAACAGATCTATCTAGAAATAGTAGATTTTAAAGCTGCTTGAACTTTCCCAGGGTTCGTGAAGAAGGACAAAAAGAAAAATCGGTTCAAATCAACGCTGTTCATCTTAGGTAAACTTCTATCGCATGAACCACATCCAGGGTGTGTAAAATCTTGTCTTCCACTGGTTTAGGTTGGAAGGAGGGCGACATAATATCTCGGCTGAGATGGAACAAAGAAGCCACCATAGGCAAAAAAGGATGACCATGGTCATAAGACCACTTTATCATGAGGAGCGACCAGGAAAGATTCCTTACAGTCAAGAGCCGCCAACTCCAAAACCCTGTGAGCCGAAGTAATAGCAACCGAAAAAGACGGCATTCCTCATCAAAAGCACTAAGGGAATATCTCAGATGGGTTTAAAATTGAGACTTCTGTAACACAGAAAGTACCAAATTGAGGTCCCACCGAGTCAAAGGAACCTGGATTGGTGGAACAATGTGCATGACACCCTGTACAAAGGAATGCATTATAATAATATTAAAGTGATATTAAAGTCGTGTTTTTCTGTTTTGTTTTTTTTAACTTAAAATGAGGAGCGTCCAACATGTAGCCCCAGAGAGTTTAGCATGCGGCCCGGGCCCATCTGAAGGGACCCTGTGAAAGCATAGCAGGCCACTGCAGCTGACACAGACAAGCCTGACTAAGCACATCTGTAGGGATGCCGTCTAAACATACCTACATTGACAAGCCAGGCAAATGCATGCCTGGAAGAATGCCGGGGCTGCCAAGTTTTCAATAGCACCGGCAGCAGGGAATGCAGGGGCACCAGGTAAGTAAATGCTGCATGGCTGGATCTATGGGAAAACTGGGAGGGCCCCCCCACACAGCACATACAGTTGTGCTTATAAAATTTACATACCATGGTAGAATTTATGATTTCTTGGCCATTTTTCTGAGAATATGAATGAGAACAAAACCTTTTCTTTCACTTACGGTTAGTGTTTGGCTGAAGCCATTTATTATCAATCAACTGTGTTTACTCATTAAATCATAATCGCAACAGAAACTACCCAAATGACCCTGATCAAAAGTTTACATACCCCAGTTCTTAATACTGTGTATTGCCCCCTTTAACATCAATGACAACTTGAAGTCTTTTGTGGTATTTGTGGATGAGGCTCTTTATCTTCTCAGATGGTAAAGCTGCCCATTCCTCTTCGCAAAAAGCGTCCAGTTCCTGTAAATTCTTGGGCTGTCTTGCATGAACTGCATGTTTGAGATCTCCCCAGAGTGACTCAATGATATTAAGGTCAGGAGACTGAAATGGCCACTCCAGAACCTTCACTTTGACTGCTTTCACACTGAGGCGCTTTACAGGCGCTACATCGCTAAAAACAGTGCCTGCATAGCACCTGTAAATAGCCTCTCCTTTCACTCCAGTGTGAAAGCCCCAGTGCTTTCACACTGGATCGGTGCGCTTGTAGGACTTATTTGCAAACAGCATCTTTGCAGCGCTGTAGGAGCGGTGTACACACTGCTCCTAAAGTGCCCCTGCCCATTGAAATCAATGGGCAGTGTGGGCAAATCGCTGGCAAAGCGGTATAAGCAGTTTTAACCCTTTTTCAGCCGCTAGCAGGGGTTAAAAGCGTCCCGCTATTGGCCGAATATCGCCAATAAAAAGACGGTAAAGCGCCGCTACAAATAGTGGCGCTTTACCGCCGACACCCCCAATGCCCCAGTGTGAAAGCAGCCTTAGTTCTGCTGTAGCCAATGACAGGTCGACTTGGCCTTGTGTTTTGGATCATGTTGTCATGTTGGAATGTCCAAGTACGTCCCATGAGCAGCTTCCTGGCTGTTGAATGCAATGTTCCTCCAGTTTTTTTTTGATAACATACTGCATTCATCTTGGCAACAATTTTGACCAAATTTCCTGTGCCTTTGTAGCTCACACATCCCCAAAACATCAGCGATCCACCTCCGTACCCCTTTCATCATAGGCCTTGTTTACTCCTCTCCAAATGTAGCGTTCATGGTTGTGGCCAAAAAGCTCAATTTTGATCTCATTACTCCAAATTACTTTGTGCCAGAAGGTTTGAGGCTTGTCTCTGTGTTGTTTGGCATATTGTAAGTGGGCTACTTTGTGGCATTTGCGTAGTAATGGCTTTCCTCTGGCAACTCGACCATGCAGCCCATCTTTCTTCAAGTGCCTACTTATTGTGCATCTTGAAACAGCCACACCACATTTTCAGAGAGTCCTGTATTTCACTTTAAGTTATGTGGGTTTTTTTCTTTGCATCCCAAAAAAATTTCCTGGCAGTTGTGGCTGAAATTTTAGTTGGACTACCTTACTGTAGTTTGGTTTCAACAGAAACCCTCATTTTACACTTCTTGATCACAGTTTGAACACTGCTGATTGGCATTCTCAATTCCTTGGATATTTTTTTATATCCCTTTCCTAGTTTATACAGTTCAATTACCTTTTCCCGCAGATCCTTTGACAGTTCTTTTGCTTTCCCCATGACTCAGAATCCAGAAATGTCAATGCAGCAGAAACTCATTGAACTTTTACACACACACACACACACACACACACACACACACACACTAATTACAAGCAAACAGATCACAGGCAAGCATGGTTACCTTTAACCACTTCAGCCCAGGAAGGATTTGCCCCCTTCCTGACCAGGCCATTTTTTGCAATACGGCACTGCGTCGCTTTAACTGACAATTGCGTAGTCGTGTGACATTGTACCCAAACAAAATGTATGTCCTTTTTTCCCCACAAATAGAGCTTTCTTTTAGTGGTATTTGATCACCTCTGGGTTGTTTTTTTTTTGTGCTATAAACAAAAAAAATAAAAAAAAAGACAATTTTCCAAAAAACACAATATTTTGTAGTTTTTTGCTATAATAAATATCCCCAATTTAAAAAAAAAAATAAATAAATGTTTTCCTCAGTTTAGGCCAATATGTATTCGTCTACAAAATAGGGGATAGATTTATGTCATTCTTATTATTATATATTTTTTTACTAGTAATGGCGGCCAGCTGCGATTTTTACACATACAGATCCCGTTTCTCGCTCTGTCGCGAGTGATTGCGGGAGCCCAGCGGTTATCATGCCTGCCGGCATGCATATCGGCTCCGGGGTCACACAACAGCGCACGTGCCTGCTGTGTCGTCTTAAAGGAGCGACGTACAGCCACGACGATTTGCCCAGCCAAGCCATCCTGCCGCAGCATAACTGCGGCAGCTGGTCGGCTAGTGGTTAATAGCCATTCAAACCCCTTTTGTCAACTTGTGTGCATGTTATCAGGCCAAAATCACCAGGGTATATACATTTTTGATCAGGGTAATTGGGTAGTTTCTGTTGCCATTATGATTTAAAAAGAGTAAACACAGTAAATTGATAATTAATGGCTTTTGTCAAACACTAACCATGAGTGAAAGAATTTTTTTTGTATTATTATTCATATTCTCTGAAAAATTAGCAAGAAATCATAAATTCTACCAGGGTATGTAAACTTATGAGCACAACTGTACATAGACGACATCCATACCGGCGACTGGGGTTGGTGCAAATTGTAGGGGCAGTTCCTGGCAGGTAGGTGCGGCTGCTGGCCCCATTTACTATAATGACAGTTCTTCCACTTTGCTGCGTCCAGTAGTGATCAAAGTGGGTAATCAGTGGCTGTGTTGAGAGCCGCAAATAGGTGTGGCTATGGGCGACGCACCTACTTGCTGAAAGCCGCAGAATGAACTGTTTATCAGCTACCCTTATTGTTAGTGTATTTTATGTGCGGCTCAAGGCAATTTCTCATCTTCCAATGTGGCCCAGGAAGGTCAAAAGGTTGGACATGACTGAGTTAAATAACGAACAGCTTATAATTACCTGCTCTGTGCAATGTCCAGTTTGCAGTTTAGAACAAACTGAAAATGTTTGTTCTCCACTGCAAACTGGAGGAACCATTGGTGTGGGGGGTAAATTGGCATGTGTAGATATGTGCCCTTTACATTTACTGGTGTCAAAAAATCCACAGTCAGGACAGATTTTTTGCAAACAAAGAAACCTGTTGAGGCCTTTGAGTTCCAAAATTGGACGAACATTTCCAGTTGGCTTGGGCATCATGAAAAGTGTGTGAGCCGCTTGAAATAAAAAAAAAAACTAAAAAAAAGACTGCTCTTTTTGTAGATTCAAGCTAATATTTGGGAGCAGGAAGTGTGGAAGAAAAAAGTTAATTAAGTTAAGTAAGCTCAGCTTGTAGTCAGCATACAGCAGACCCATTTGCCTGCAATCTCCTTAGTCTAAACACCCTTGGGGGGCTGGCAATTGAACCTCCAACCGAATGGGGTGCCCCTTTATTGGAAGGACTTGTTCCCTGACTTAATGGTTTTTAAAGTCTACAGCTTCTTGCAGAATTGGTTGCTGGGCTTAAGTTTAGGCCTGGGATAGATGTAAGGAATGCTTTGCTTCTTTTTGAGCAGTAACAGGGTACTTTTCCCCCCAGTTAGTTTCTTTGGAAGTTATCGTCCAAGGCAGGGCCAAACAAACTTTCCTCTTGAAAATTTAGACATTCAAACCTGCTTCTTTACAAGGCAGCTCCACTGATCAACACTTTAACCAAAGGATCTTGCGTGCGGCTAAAACGCCCAAATGAGAGAGCTATTGAATGACCCCCCACCCGTGGACCTGTAGAGCACTCTGCCAGTCCATCAGGCAACATAAAATTGAACAGGGTATTTTTGTGCAGGGTCCAATACCAGCAACATTACAGGCCATCCTCACACGTCTATTGTGAGTTCTGGGTACCATTCCTCTTGGCCCAAGGGCTGTAAATAATAGATCTGGAAAGAGCCAGTCCCCTGTTCCCAATGGGAATGTTTGAGAAATCCTAGCTTGAAAAAATATCTAACTATGCAAAGACTATACATACATGACCACCACATAAGACACTAGCACAAAACTGAGGCTGTGCCTTGCTGGGAGGGGTTATTGTCTTATTTTTCTAATTATCTGAAGGTGGTAGTATAACCCTATCGTAATGGATATAAATATTCCCTGTGTCCTGTATGATAGGGAATAAATACTGCAATTATACTCTATGGTATCTCATGTGCCAGGTGGCAAAAGATCATTGGGAGTGTTGGACAGGAAAAACATTATGCATTTTATATGGTGTGCTTATGATTTAGCTATCCCAGACAGATAATGAAAATTTAAATACATTTTACCAGGAGGTATTTGAACAGTGTCATCCAGGAATACATCCTTTCCTGCCATTGTAGGAGAGCCTGTAAGCCATAAGCACAGGTTTTGTTGCCAAAGACTTATGAAAGAGCTAAAAAATAGAACCCTGGCACAGGGGAATAGCAAACAAGCTAGAGCAGTCCCCAAGTCTGAATAATGATTATAAAAGGTAAACATTTTAAAACTTACCTTTATTTATCTTTAATTGTTGCTTCAGATTTTCAGTGTGTAGGGAATGAGATTCCATCTCCTTTGTATACTGCTCTAACTGGTCAGTAAGCATCTTAATTTGGTTATCCCGCTCCTGCACACCCTATTATACAAGCAGAATAATACAATGAAGAAATGAAGAGATAAAAACCAGTGGATGTAAATAAACTGGTTAGAAAAAAAAACAGGTAAGTCTTTTTAAAGGTACCTGTTGGAGAGCAAGAACACTGCTCTTGTCTGCATCCATCTGAGCAACCTTCAATTTTTCCCTCAAGTTGTGAACCATTTGTTGATACACAATAATTTCTTCATCTTTAGATGCCAATATTCTCTAAAAAATAAAGCTTTTGTTAATATTCTGATGGCAAAAAATACCTGATCATATTGTTCTCCAAATTAACAGATATCTTACTTTCCATTCTTCTACTTTTGTATTAACTGCTATCATAACCGGATCATCTTCCTCGTTCTTTGCCCTCAGCTGTTCTGTTAGCCCTATAACCTGCAGAAGCAAGTGTAACAGATGCCATATAGTGAGTATAAATATACATGTAAAATAAACCACCCAAGGATAACCATACATTTGCCCCTACAGATGCAAAAAAATAAAAGTTGCAACAAACCAGCTACACGTTATTTTCATTTTACAGTGTATCGCTGCTAGCAGCCCGGGTATATGAACCCAATGGCTGGGTGGGGGGGAACTGTAAAACCAGGCACAAATGCATAAATTTTACTTATGAAAACATGTATTGTGACTGACCTGGAGCCTGTATTGCTCCTTCTCTTTCCTCAGCTGGTCCATAGCACTGTCAGTATGTTGTACCATGAGTTTCATTTTGCTGTATTCATCAGTCATTTTCTCCATTTCATGTACAGATTCTTCCATGTGTTTTGTCATTTCTTCGTTTTGGCTTTCCAGTCTTTCATTGGCCTCAGTCAAGCTCTGATGTGTGAAAGACAAGTGCTATTCAAATAACATAACTAAATATGATACCTAATAGGATGTCTTGTCCAGTTTAATACTCTGGACCACTGAATGGTCTAACATGTTAGTACAATTCTTGATGTAGAGGAAAGTGATAGTAAATGTGGTAACAGAAGACCAAGGTTGGCTCACCTGTATCTCATTAAGGTATTGTACCAGCTCCATGTTCTTCTTTGAGATGACAGTTTTGTAGTCTTGCCCCTCTCCACGGGACATAAGAGATTCCCTCTGGGAGTCAATCTGTCTCTGGCAGTCTATAACATCTTGTCGTAGCTGTTCATTCTGTTCAGCAGAATTCATGGGTCATTGTCAAACATAAAAAAACATTTATTCCTAATCTAATTTTCTACCAGACTTAGTGCTAGCACTTGACACAATTGCCTAATACATCACCTTCTTCTTAAGTAGTTTTTTCTCCAAAAATTAAGTAACGTGAAAAGTAAAAGTAACATATTTATAGTTAGACAAAGTAAAAAAAAGAACACAAAAGAATAAAGAGAGAAAAAAATCAATTACAATAGTTACAAAACAAAAAAAAAACAGGTCTAAGTTTAAATCTAATGGGCAAATAGTGGTTCATTAAATGAAAACACTAATATCAATAAACTGATAAATTTCACAAACAGGCAGAGAAGTAAGTTTCTAAATGGCATTGGTTTTCTTTTGCATTCAAATATGCTTTAAAAGAACCACATAGCATTCTAAAGAAACTGCAGTTTCTAAAATGTGTTCTTACAGACACAATTCAGACATTTTGCTGAATACTCAGTGGATACCAGTTTCAGCTTTTTGTTCTAAAAATTCCATTTAAACTGATTGCTCTATAACTTAAGAACCTTATGTGTAATACAGGTCAATCAGCAAATTAATAAATCGTAATAAACTTCTTATAAATAAGATATCATATTAAAAAAAGCTTTGTATATCATTATTTCATCATTCCAGTCCTCTGTATTCACAATGTCTTCTTATAATACCCTTTATTATAAAAAAGTCAAATGAAGTTCAACTTTCTCAGGTACCAACCTCTCTTCTTAATTTGCTGTTTTCATTATCGGTTTCTTCATTTCGGAGAGCCAGCTGAAAACATGTACATAAATGTACAGTAACAATAAAAAAATAAAAAAAAAGAAGAAATGTTTAGGACAACATAGAAACAGTACCTGCTTACTATGAGAATATTTTTTCTCCAAACGCTTGTAGTTATAAAGCCCCTTATAGTAACTCATAAAAAAAGAGAGCATCTTAACAGCTATAGCCATCTTATTATTTCTGTTTTTTTACAAATTAGCCACCCAGTTACATACAACAAAAATCACTGCATATTCTGCTAAAATTTCTGCCTCCTAAAACAGTTGAAAGTTATATACAGTAACTGTTTTACCTGTAAAAAGGATATATAAAGTGATGCACACACTTGCAATCTACCCACCCCTGCTGTACTATATAGTCTCATAGTATCAGGAGAATACTAGAATCTCAGAGGGAACTGGCCATGATTCAAACCATGTATGGGCAGGCTGAATGTACCCAAGTTGATCGACACCCAAACCCCCCCGCCGGAAGAACACAATGGCTCTGAGGAAGGGATTCCCCCTTTAACACTGACCCATGGTTGAAGGAAGGAAAATTGCTCCGTCTATGGCCCACCTAACACTTTTCTGAGCCTGCAGTTCTGCAGAATTTATACCAAAGCCATGCCTACTATCTGTCCACCCATAACTCTCTACCTCCTGTAAGCCTAATTGATCTGCTACAGTACTTCACATGGAAAGACACCCTTACATTAAGCATGCCTTAAACTTTGAGAAGGCATGTGTCAGCACCGTATGTGAGTTTTTTGTTAATTACACTAGTTAAACAGAAAATGCATTCTACATTTTTTTAAAGAAATACATCAGCAAAGGAAATTATATAACTAATTGACCTTCTATGTTATTAGAGTATATTTTGAGAATTTCCTCAATTCTGCACGGGTTAATAAAACTTTGGAATCTTAGAAACATGTGTTTTCAAACTATTATATAACAAGGCCTTCCCAAAAATGTGTTAGCAATTACCAGGATTACAAAACAATTACTTGATCATTTCTGAAAATGTCCCCGGCATTAGATAATTTTGATAGCAGTGCACACTGTACATATAATAGAATTGTGTGTCAAAGCCAAAGTCACTGACGACAATCGCGGACCAATTATAGTATTTATTATCCATGGTGAGTAAGGGCTTTCCAAAAAGGCAATAATGAGTGCATCCAGCTGTCACATATGTTTGTTATTGCACTAAAAGATTTTTTCAGCTTCGAAAATTTCTGGGTAAGTGCGGATTTCCTTTACTGTCAATGTGTTGCAGTTACAAAATCAGGTCAGCCACAGCGTAAATAGTGCAGGTCCTAACAACGCTGTGATGTGGATAGGCAGATGTATCACCACCAGTCATTCTTGGTAAGATTAGATTTCTGGCTAAGGCCAACTTAGTTATAAAAGAGATTTACTTTCATTAGAAATTGAATATAAAACAACAAACCTATAGCTATGTGTGAAAAGCGGTGTAAAAAGTGCAAGCCATCAGTCACACTGAGGTATCATGTCACGCTTATGCATGCTTTTCCTCTTTTTCAAAGAGGGTTCAAATATTAGTAGACTATTTTCAGATCATCTTTAATGTGTGGGGGGTAATAATAGCTCAAATAGCCTGTTTACACAATCTGTCTGTTAATTTGGCTCTCAGCCCCACCTCTGGTGCTAGCATTGCTACCTGTTGTCGCCAGTTCAATGACAGCATTTTAGTAGCCAGTAAGGGTGTTCTCATTGGATGGGGGGGCATTGAAAAGGCAATGTTTAACAAAACAACTAAACTGATTTTTATTGGTAGCTTAATAAACAAAGCATTCAGATATTTCCATCACAATAATTTTTATATATTAAAGGTGGGTTGGATGAAATTATTACCTTAAAATTCACTATACAGGGGGTCCCTGAGTTACGAACATCCGACTTGCGAACGACTCCTACTTACGAACGGCGGCGGGCACATCGGAAAACAGCGGCAAACGATGTTTGCGCATGCGCGGCTACTTGACAGAACATCGGAAAACATTGTCTCTGCCACTCTGCGCATGCGCTTTCGACTTACAAACAAATCCGGCTTAAGAACAAACCGGCAGTCCCTAACCCATTCGCAACTCGGGGACCCCCTATACTGTAATAGCTATATGACAGGGAATACGTTTAATATTGAGGTTAACATAGAATGCAATTGCAATTCAACACAGCCTGACTTGGAGGCAAGCCTGTGCATCTGCCCCCATAGCAATTAGCTTGATCTGCCAGACACAGAAGTGGAGGAGCGGAGAGCACCTGCGGGGGACCCCAGAAGAGGAGGTTCGGGGGCCATTTACTTTTGTGACAGAGTTGTTTGAAGATACCGTAATATCCAGCCAGCAGTGAGTATATAACTAAAAAAAGACTTCAAAATTGTTATATTTTCTGAAGAATCCAAGACTTCTCTAGCTCAAAATATCCAAACAGAATCAATTTGAAGTTATTTTCTGAACATCATTAGGGCACCGAGTATCCTGAGAAATACTTTACAAGTAATTTCTGTAATTTTCTAGAGTAAAGAATAGCTGTGGGTTTATTTCACAGATTTCTGAAAACATCCATAATGTGCAGTAACCAATGAGAAATTGGATTGTGTGGTGCCGTTTTCTGATTGGCTGCCCTAGGCCAGACGTCTTTTTCTCAGGACAAAGGAAGAGAAGCACTGCAGCCAGGACAGAACTGGATTAATGAGAGGACACAAGTAGGTGTTTAGTGATGAGGGTGGGGGGAGACAGGTATTGAAATTTTTGAGAATGCATTAAGGTAAAAAAAAAAAAAACTTTTGAGTTTAGAACTACTTTAAATGCAGATCTCACACTGTACTCCCATACTGCATTAAAACCTGCATTTATGTGGATGAGCTCTAAAACTGAAAAATAAACTATCCAAATAACAGCAACATTTACCAGTACACAACATCTACTGCCAGAAATAATATGCATGCAACTCACTTTTTCGTTAACTTGTTTCTCTTTTTCGAGCTCTTTTCTCATGTCTTTCAGTTCCCGCTCTCTCTGCCCCAGCTGTTCCTCAAGTTGATGAATTTCTTCTCGTAAAAACCGTGAATCCCTAGTTCCAGTAGACACCTGTGCCATCTGCATTTAATAAAAGGCCACACGGGGCAAAAACAACAGGTGAAAAAAGAGAACAAGCGTACACAATAACTACAGATGGAAATAAAGGTTGGTTTCGTATACAAGTTTTAACAGAGTCAAATAAAAATAAAAAATAAAATAAAAAACACAGGAGTAGTTAGTGTTGATGGGGTTAAGCTAACCCTGTAACCTGTTTTGAAAAAGCAAACTAAAACTGCAGTTGTGTAGAAGGTACTTCATCGTAAAGTAAATCACACCATTCCTCATGCTATCCCTTCTAACAGTACCTGCACATACAAGCTGATGCAAGCTATTTATTGCTCCCCCCCCCCCCTCATGGCACAGCTTCCAAAAAGCCTAGATAGCAGCAGTGAAACTCTTTGTAAAAAAAAAAAAAAAAACCCATTTACTTACTTAAACTTTCCCTTCCTTCATCTCTATTGTTTTATAGTTTTCTATTGGCTACCATCAGTCTGTTTTCTAGCCCAAGGTTTTACAGCTGTTCTTAAGGGATTGCTAGAGAGCGGTGACATGAGAAAGGGAGCAATACAGAGCTTACAACATATTCTATGTAGATCTATACAGGTAGTGGTGATAAGATAACAAGAGGAATAGTACGGTTTACTTTAATCTTAAGGGCTCTGCACTGATCCGCCCCGTGGATAGCGGGAGCGATCTCCGCTGAGCAGGAAGATGACTGTCAGAGCGCCGCACTCCCCTATGGGAGATCGGGTGACGACGGACCGTAGAGTCTGTCGTCATCCGATCCGCTCTGCAGACGGATGAAAAAAAAAAAATAGGGTTTTCCTCCGTCTGCAGAAACGGAGCATAGCGGGCACGGACGAGAGCGGGTGTCAGCGGATGCTCATCCGCTGACACCCGCTATCCCATAGGGATACATATATGTCCGTTTTTCATCCTAAAACGGAAGGATGAAAAACGGACATACGGACCGTCAGTGTGAAAGAGCCCTTAAGAGTGCCTGACTGCCACTCCACTAAACCTCCTTTCAAAAGACAAAGGCCTCTTTCACACGGGGCGGGTCAGTGCTGATCCGCCCTGTGGATATCCGCTTGCTCAGCGGGGATCGCTGAGCAGGAAGATGACAGGTCCGTCTCTGCACACTGCACAGGGACGGACCTGTCAGAGCGCCGCTCTCCCCTATGGGAGATCGGGTGACGACGGACCGTAGAGTCCGTCGTAATCCGATCCGATGATGGATGGAAAAATAGCTTTTTCCTCCGTCACACTTTTTCGGGTCGGAGCGGGTCGGATGTCAGCGGACATGTCACCGCTGACATCCGATGCTCCATTGAGGTCTATGGAGTGTCCGTTCAGGTCCGCCTAAAAAACTGACAAAATGTGAAAGGGGTGAAAGGGGCCTAAGGCTGGCCATACATTATACAATTTTCTTGTACAACTTTCCTTTAGATTTAACAAAACTATATAATATACAAGGTCAAACCTAAACACTTTTCGATTTGTATGCAATCAGGTGGGCCCTTGCACTACATAGTTGAAGGTAAATCTAAAGGAAATTGAATAAGAAATCTGTATAAATGTATGACCAGCCTAACAGCTTTTAAATTTATTTTAATATAAAAAACATTTATTGGCAACATTTTCAAATGGTAAATAATGACAGTACAATAAGAACAGCAGAACTTTGCAATTATCTCACATCTAACATGGATTTCTGTAAAGTATACAAAAAGCAGATGTAATCCAGATAGTATGAAACATTTGTATTTATCTTAAAGTAATTTTTAGAAAAGTGTCACAAGAATGCATATACAATATAACACACACTATTAAAACATCTGTCAGAGCTTTATATGTATCCAGTTTCCAACATGTGGATGCAGTTTTCATTGTATGACCCTGCTTAGAGTGACAGCATTAATGGAGTCGATTCAGAATGCTCAGCAAAAAAAAAAAAAAAAAAAAAAAAATATATATATATATATATACACACAGTATGGCACAAAGGTGGGTTCTAATGTATTGCCAATATACTGTACAAACGAATCCATGATACTTCTTGCTTTAGTGAGGTGATCATGTGTTTTCATTCTGTCTCAGTGTTCAGGTGGGGAGGAGAAAACAAGGTTTTTTTTAGGAATGCTGGTAAACTTTTCAGAAACCAAAATAATCCAAAGCAAGCCCTGCAGCAGCAACTTAAAAAAAAATAAAAAATAAAAGGAACAGTTTTTTTCTTCACCAAGATGAAAACCTGGCATAAACAGCAACAATAGAGGAGTCCTTTCCAAAAAATGAACAATTATAGCAAACGCTCTGTTATGCTTCTGTTGTTGCTAATAAGAATAATCATATTACAAACAAAATACTTTCCTAATAAAGTGCTCCTCAGTACAAAAAAAAAATGTAACTAATACAGATAAAAATGACATCAGTAAAAATGTAGCAGTGATATTTGAAAGCAAGTAATATAATACTGTATATGATATACCTCAATTTCATTTTCCAGTTGCTTGATTTTACTCCTTAGTTGATTTTCTGTTTAGGTCAACAAATAAAAAAAGAACATAAAAAACTAAAATAGAAATTGATTAGGTATTACATTTTTTTATTTTTTTTAAAGAAGGTACAGTCCAGTCCATAACTAAAATAAATGACCTGGAGAGAGAGATCTGGAGTATTCATTGCTTCCCAGGAATCTCACTAGACAAGGAATTGTGGCATCATGCCCTGCAATGTCCAGGATAAACTGTGTCCAAGTAAATTCAGGCATCTATACTAGCGGAATGTGCAGAAAAGGGGTATGTGCTCAATGACTGAGCCAGAAGCTGGCAAAGATTCATAAAAAAAAAAAATCAACATAGAAACAAAAGGGGTTAATTTACTAAAATTGTTGTGTGCAAAATCTGCACAGAAACCCAATTAGCTTCCAGGTTTTAGGCTGGGTTTACACTGGTACGACAAACGCTCTGACTTTGGGAGCTCACGTCGCATGACGTGTGCAAATCAAGGTTTCCCTATGAGAGCCGTCTTAACTAGTCCGAAACAAGTCGGTCCGACTTTGAAAATTGTGACAGCACACAGAGGCCACGTCCCTTATGACATCACCAAGGGGCGGAGCCTCCGAATGACGTCACCAGATGGCCCCACCTCATGCCAATATTAGTGGCACAACACGCACCTAGCATTGGAGCAGAAGAGAGCATTGAGTCAACATCGGAGGAAGAACAGAGGGAGAAGACAGCACAGAGAGGAGACCCAGCAGAAGACAGCAGACCGAGGGAGAAGAACTAGAGAGGGCTAGAAGACATCAGCGGAGGAGGCAGAAGAGCCGGAGAGGGGAGAAAAATCAGAAGAGATGCCGGAGCTGCCTTAATGAATTACTTTAACCACTTAAGGACCGGGCCTATTTTTCAAACTTGTTGTTTACAAGTAAAAAAAACTATTTTTTTGGCTAGAAAATTACTTAGAAAAAAATATATATAATGTTTGGGGGTTCTAATACTTTGTCACACCGTATTTGTGCAGCGATCTTACAAGCGCACTTTATTGGGAAGAAATAGAATTTTTTGAATAAAAAAATTAGACAAAAGTAAAGTTAGCCCAATTTTTTTTTTTATATTGTGAAAGATGATGTTACCCTGAGTAAATTGATACCAAACATGTCACACTTCAAAAATTGCGCCCGCTTGTGCAATGGCGACAAACTTTCACCCTAAAAATTTCCATAGGCGACATTTAAAAGATTCAACGGGTTGCATGTTTTGAATTACAGAGGAGGTCTAGGGCTAGAAGTATTGTGGTGATACCTCACATGTGTGGTTTGAACACCGTTTTCATATGCAGGCGCTAGTCACGTATGTGTTCGCTTCCTGCACATGAGCTCGTCAGAACGGGGGCGTGCTAAAAAGTTTTTTATTATTATTTATTTATTTTACTATATATTTTTACACTGTTCTTTTAAAAAAAAAAAATTGTGTCACTTTTATTCCTATTACAAGGAATGCAAGCATCCGATGTAATAGAAAAAAAGCATGACAGGACCTCTTAAATATGAGATCTGGGGTCAAAAAGACCTCAGATCTCATATTTATACTAAAATGCAATAAAAATAAAAAAAATGTTGATTGATAAAATAAATAAAATGTCCCTTTTAAGAGCTATGGGGGGAAATTAAGTTTTGATGTTGCTTCCGCCCTGCAATGGTATGGAGCCAGGTGGGGGCCATCTTCCCCTCACTCAGCTCCATGTCAAGCAGGGAAAAGGACCCGATCGCCTCCGCCACTGCCGGTGGCTCCGGTTAGCGGCGGAGGGCACCACAGCACGGCGGGTGGGGGGGCCATCTCTCGTCATCGATAAAAGTGATCTTGCGGCGAATCTGCCGCTGAGACCACTTTTATCTGAAAACGGAACACCTGCTAAAGAAGTGGATACCAGGGGTTATGGCAGCTAGCTGCCATAACAATATTCCACTTCAAAGAGCCGCCTGGCTCTTTGACGACGGGCGGTCCGGAAGTGGTTAAATTTTATTTTATTGCGTTTTATTTTTTACACTTTTTTTATTTATTTTTTCACATAGGGTGGGGGGCCAGGATCTGGGGACCCACTTGTTAAAGGGGGCTTCCAGATACCGATAAGCCCCCCGCAGACAAGCACCTTGTCCCCATCAACATGGGGACAAGGTGCTTTGGGGTGGGGGTACAGAGCCCTCCTACCTCAAAGCACCCAACACCCCATGTTGAGGGCACGTGGCCTGGTATGGTCCAGGGGGGGGGGGGGGACGCTCATTCCCTCCCTTTTTATGGCTGCGTGCTCGGATAAGGGTCTGTTATGGATTATGGGTGGGACCCCACGCCCTTTTTTGTTACATTTGAGTGTGTGGGTTTTTCTTTAAAATCCATGCCAGACCAAATGGTCTGGTATGGTATTGGAGGGGGAACCCATGACTTTTTTTTTTTTAATTTGGCGTGGAGTTTCCCCTAAAGATTCATACCAGACACAAAGTGCCTGGCATTATTAGGATCAAAGTCGGATCCCTGTTCATTGAAGTGGGACGGATGTCGGACTTCAAGTCACAGGGCAAAGTCGGATCCACAGTCGTACAACTGTCGTGTCGTACCAGTGTGAACCTGGCCTTATTGTCAAAGCTTAATTGAACAAGCTGAAGTTAGAAGCTGATCAGCTACCAGGTACAGCTGCACCAGATTTTTCACTCTCCAGGTTTAGTAAATCAACCCCATTGGGTCTCTCCAAGTTGCTCCACCCTTGCCCAGATCATCACCGACAGAGATTAAAAAGTTTTAACTTTTAAAAAAAAGTTAAAAAAAAAAAAATAAAATGAATAGGTGACGGCACACCAAACATATCAATGCTATTTCTATATTGATGCCTAAAACATGGCCTAGCAATTACAGAAGTAATTCAAAGATTCATGGGCTACTGACAGACAAGCCTCACTGAAGTAAATAAATGAGATCTTCAGGCATTGGATTGGACATACATATAGCATAAGAAGATGTTTGAATGCATAACAGTCAAAAGCCAAGGAGGATGAACACAAACCTGGAGGCAGTGACAGACGATGGTGACGGCTAATAGAGTAGTGACAGACAGCTCTTGAGAAGAGCCGTCCTATATAGTGACACATTACTGTAGGTCTAGTATAACTGTAAGTACAGCAATGTATTACAATTCATTACAGATATTCCAATGTAACCAATTGTATTTACCAGGCCTTCTTACCAGTTTTGGCTTGCTCTTCTCCTGCCTTTTCTGCCTCTTCTAAGGCAAGGTCTACCTCCTGAGATTTCATCTGAAAGTTCGAAGAAAACCCATTAATAAGAATGAACATAACCCTCAAAATTAGAATCCAACTTTAGGCATTTGCTTTTAAAAGATAAGTCATATTTTTTTTTTTTACCATTGGCCATGTCCTCACCAGGGAGATTTCACCTCACTTCCTAACCTCCTTACACTAGGAAAAGAAATGTGAGAGGTCGTGTTTAACACAGCTCCGCTACTGATCTGGGGCATCCAGCTGGCTACTACTCCAGGGCACCCCTCGATCGATCCGCCAGACCTCTGCACAAGGGGAATGACCCGAAATATGAATGACGAGGCGGCGGGTCTGGACATCCAAGATCGCACTGCATCGCCCACCACGTGCCCAGGAGAAGTGTAGAGATGGGGGAAGCAAAAAACACCCTCAAACACCAGGGTAAGGAACAGCCCAGAGATATGTTATATTATGCCCAAAAACTGTCAGGGAGTGTGGATACAGAGCAGGAGGAGGCTGCAGATTCTCTCTCCCAGCATGTGCAGGAGCAGCCTAAGGAGGCCATGATTTGCAGTGCTGATAGTGAGGATGTCACAGAGCCATTAATCCCGCTGCCCTCAGACCCTGTGCTGGATGAGCCTGAGCAACCCACTTTGGCTGAAATATTGCGGGCAGTACATATGTTCACAGCCTTGGTCAACACCTTAAAAGATCAGATTTGGGGGCCTGTGCGAAGAGGTGTCGGTGCTGTGACAAGACCTCCAAAAAATCCGGGAGCGGAAAACTGCAGTGGAAAGCAGTCAGTGATATTGAAGATAAACTACCTCCACTACCTACCTTCCACATCAACTGTGGAAGGAAACCAACAACAGGGCGGATGATATGGAGAATTGTCTAGGCTGCAATAATGTCCGCATCATGGGCCTACCAGAAAAGACGGAAGGAAGGGTAACTACTACTTTTGTGAAAATCTGGCTGATAGAATTTTTTGGGGAAAAGATGTCTTCTCCCCTTTCTTTACAGTGTAGCGTGCCCATCGTACTCCGCAACCGATGCTGGTCCGTCTGTTGCACTATAGAGATCGGTAGGCGGTACTGCGCTGTGCACGGGACGCTCAAAACAATGGGAACTGAGTATCCTTCTACCCTGATTTCTCTGCAGAGGTGCAAAGAAGCTGGGCGAAATTTACAGATGTAAAGAGGCGACTGCGGAACCTGCAATTATCTTATGCGATGTTATACCCTGCAAAGTTGCGTGTCACGGCCAATTGGCAGACACTTTTTTAATTCACAAAAGAGGCCTCAGCGTGGTTGGATCGTAATGAGCAAGCTCTACGACACCGTCAAGATGCAGAAGATGAAGTATATATGCCAATTGCTATACGACAGAATGGTCTCAACATGACAGCAGATATGTTACCACAGACGATATGCCACGGATTGTTTTAATACTTAAACATCCCACATGACTGAGGTCCCTGTGATTTCTTGGAACATTTGTGGACTCCTCTTAAACGCATGCTTTTTTCCGCCGCTTTAAAAAATATCCTCCTGCCATTTTTTTGTTTTCAGGACCTGACTGTGGACTCCCGGGGTTGCCTGAAATAACCTTGGGTGGGATGGGCATACCACTCCACTCACACCTCGTTTTCCCGGGGTGCAAGTGTTCTGGTACATGGCTCCTTGGTTTACTAGGGATACGATGCTAATATTGATCCTGAAGGATGCTCTGTTGTAAGTGCAGTCGCTCTAAATCTAAGGGGTAGATCTGAAATGAGTGGAAGCTCTACGGATTTTATCATCCAATTATGTGCCAGCTAAAATGCTGTTTTTTTTTTTTTTTTTCTTGCATGTCCCCCTTGGATCTACAGCGACTTTACTTCCAAGTGCACTTTCAGTGCACTTTCAAGTGCACTTGCAGTGCAAAGTGGATTTTCCTTTAGTAAATAACCCCCAGTGTTTCTATACCACTAACATGGTTTCTACACCAACACTGCTGTAAACATGGACATTGATCCCGCCCTGTCCGCAAACAGTATATTTAGGCTCCCCAGCACAATGTCCTGTCCTGAGCATATGTTAATAAGGGTCTTACCTTTAACCCCTTAAGGGCCCCATATAGCAGTTTTACTGCGACAGGAGAGGCATACCACTCCACTCATACCTCTTTTTCCCAGGGTGTGAGTGTTCTGGTACATGGCTCCTTGGTTTACTAGGGATACGATGCTAATATTGATCCTGAAGGATGCTTTTTTATTTGCATTGTCGTATTGGGGTTTTGCAGTGTATCTTGGCTTGTATATACATTCCCCCACCCTTCACTGTGGTGGTGCTTCGGCTTCTGTTGTCCTATTTGGAGGGGGGGGTCAGACCTTCCGTTACAGATTGTTGGGGATTTTAATTGCGGGCTGAACCCATCTATTGATAAACAAGGATCCTATTTTAATGGGGGAACCCCTCTGCTGAGGCTGCAGAAAGAAGTGGGCTGGGTTGATAACTGGAGGCATAGAAACCATCTTGATAAACAATTTTCATGTTTTTAAAAAACTCACGGTAGGCTATCCAGTATCTACCTGGCGGTGGGTAACTTGGCCTTGCTCCCATCCATCTCAGAAGTTATGTATAAGCCCTGCAGTGTGTCGGATCATTCACATCTTATAGTTTCCCTTTCCCTTGCAACTGTCCAGGGTGCCCTAGAAATTCAATGCCTTTTGGCTGAAATTATTTTCCTTTCATGGGGAGATGAAGCAGAGCATTCAACAGTTCTTTGCCGACCATAATCTTGCTAATTCTACTCTCCTTCAATGGGAGGCGTTTAAAGCTTATCTGAGGGGACACCTCATTACAGAAATTACCAAAGTGAAAAGGGCCTCTTCTGGATTGCTAGAGGAACTTGAGTCTCAAGTTCATGACCTGGAGATGTGGTATGTACATGACTCCACTGACTTCACCCAAGAGGCTCAGTCTGCATACAGGTGCGCCTGCTATCCTCAGCAGAAAAGAAGGCTTTTCTCCAAATTAGCATTCTTTGAGGAAGGAGAATGCACAGGTGGCCTTCTAGGTAGGATTGCTAACTCTCAGCAGCGCTTCCCAGCTATTGGAGCAAATAAAGACCGGATGGGCCACCTAGTGCACTCCCCAGATCAAGTAATGCGAGATCTGGCGGTATTTTATGAGACACTGTACCTCCCCACCTGTGGTTATACTTCTTCACCACTAGAGGAATATTTTAATGGAATTAGGAAAGGAAAGGTTGTTCCTTAATATGCAATCCCCGGCTGATAATGGGGCCTTGCTCTCGCTAGATGCTATGAAACCCTCTGGGCGGTGCTTAAACGGTTTGGCTTTGGAGAGACCTATATCTCCTGGGTTACATTTTTTGTATTGACATCCACAGGCGGCCATTAGAGCATCAGGTAAAATGTCTCAAACTTTCACATTTGGGAGGGGCTCAAGGCAAGGGTGCCCATTGTCATCCTTGCTGTTTACCCTAGCCATGTGTAGTATGTTATATCTAAAATATATATATTTATTAGATATATGTAGTGTTTTTTATGTACCGTATATACTCGAGTATAGGCCGACCCGAATATAAGCCGAGGCACCTAATTTTACCACAAACAACTGGGAAAACTTATTGACTCGAGTATAAGCCTAGGGTGAGAAATGCGCAGCTACTGTAAGTGGAAAAGAGGGTCAACGATGCCCATTTGCAGCCTCACTGTGCCCATGCAGATGGACACAGTTGACCGATTTGGGGCCCTGTATCTCAGGGTCACTTAGTGCTAGGAACCCCATCTTTAGATATGTTGTAGTGCTAATTCCACTGGGTTGGAATACAACATTTGGGGTTCCTAGCACCAAGTGTCCCCGAGATATGGGGCCCCAAATTCGGGTCAGAAAATGTCAAGCACTTTTCTGCAGCAGAGAATGACATTTTCCGAACCGACTTTGGGGCCCCGTATCTCGGGGCCACTTAGCGCTAGGAACCCCATATTTATGTTATAGTGCTAGGTCCACTGGGTTGGCACACCAAATTTGGGACTCCTAGACCCAAGTGGCCCCGAGATACGGGGCCCCAAAGTCGGGTCGGAATTTTTTTTTTTTTGCTGCAGAAAAGTGCTTGACTCGAGTATAAGCCGAGGGGGGCACTTTCAGCACCAAAAAATGTGCTGAAAGACTCGGCTTATACTCGAGTATATACGGTATTTCATATAGGCATTTTATTTAGGCATTCTAAGACAAATTCATTATGCAAGAATATAGATTGGGGATTCAAGTCTATTCTACACCTCAAAAGAGTGCTCAGGTGTCATCTCTTAATCTAATCAGTAGTCACACATATCAAAGGGGGCTTGTTAATGTTAAAGAATGCAGATTAGGGCAGTTTTATGACTACAGCTGTTCACAGCTTGGGGTGATCTGCTGTCACTCTGAAAGACAGGAGCAGATCAAAGCAAATTGCTCAGCCATTCAGTGTGTGTAGGGGATATAAGATGGCTTTCAAACTAAGAAAAACTATCTCAGAGAAGGGTGTGTGATTATGAAGGCATAGGTCTAGGAGAAATATTACTCTGTTGGATTTTGTCATCTGTGTTCTGTTTTGGAAGCTAATAAAGTGCGCCTCTCTGGAGAATTGGGTTTGCTGCGGGACAATACTTATTAATATCTACAAACCATCTACGAACTATATATTAGATCACTACATTGGTGCCGTTCAAATGACCAGAAGAGCATTTTCAGGACTTAGTAACAGAATTCGGTGATAACAATCCTGTGAGTTGGACAGAAGTCTGAGACCCAAGACCTGTGCTGTGACTCTAATGTCTGGTTGTGACATAAGAGAGTCTGAACTACAAAATTAAACACGTTTGGAACCCCTGAATTATTCTCTGGAGACTGGAAACAACAAAAAAGAGGACTGTATCGTGTACCAGAAGACCTGAGCTGGAAGCTGAAGGAGTAATTAACCACTTCCCACCCGGCCACTGTACATATACGGCCGGGTGGGAGCCGTCTACTTCTGAATGGACGTTCCGGAACGTCCTTCAGAAGTAGAGGGATCGCCCGCGCAGCGGCGCGATCCCAATGCGGCCGTGTCACCCGGACACGGCGCATCTCGGATCGGCAGGAGGGCTCGGTGATTGGCCCTCCTGATCACATGACGGCCGTGTCGAATCACAGCCGTCATGTGATGTAAACAAACAGCCGGTTGCTAGGCAATCGGCTCTCCTCTCCTCACACGGAAGTCGTCGGTGAGGAGGAGAGGAGAGCGGATCACTGCAGCCGGCTGGTGATCAGTGAGTATTAGCTGTTTTTTTACAGCTTTTTACTCACTGATCACCAGTGTAGTGTCCCCACAGTAAAACACACATGTCCCCACAGTAAAACACACATGTCCCCAAAACACACATGTCCCCAAAACACACATGTCCGCAAATAATAAAAACACATGTCCCTCACATATGTCCCAGTAAAATAACATGTGCCAATGATTATCTGCACACATATGTCCGTGATCACCTGCACACACCTGTACATGATCATTTGCGTACATATGTCCGTGATCACGCGAACCAATTATTATACACTTAACGGAATTTTTTTATTTTTTACAAAAAACATGTAGCAGAATACATTTGGCTTAAATTTATGACAACATTTGATTTTATTGGATTTCTTTTAAAAAAGAAAAGGAGAAAATATTGTTTTTTTTCAAAATTTCCGCTATGTTTTCGCCTATATCGCAAAAAATAAAAAACGGAGTCGCAAATAAATACCACCAAACTAAAGCTCTATTTGTGCGAACAAAATGATAAAAAATTCATTTGGTTACAGCATTGCATGACCGCGCAATTGTCACTGAAAGTGCGAGAGCGCTGAAAGCTGAAAATTGGTCTGGGCAGGAAGGGTGTTTAAGTGCACAGTAAGCAAGTGGTTAATGCGGTGAGTAAAATATTTATTTTTTTAAATTATTAATAATATGGTCAAAATGCTTACTCAGTGTGAAGCTAGTGTCAGTTCTGATAAAGTTAACAGATGGGTGTTAAAATGTATTAAGCGTCATGGCGGTCCTTATGAAGTTCCAGAAAAATGTAAGCAAACGTGGACTATGATGAATTCATTTTTAGAGAAAACTGTTTTTGATAGCAAAATTTCAGAAAGTAAAAGAAAAGGTTGTATTGTACAGGGTGTCACGCTCCGGGTATGGCGGGAAACAGGAGGTGGACAGGAGGTGGACCCCCTATGCCAGTGAGGCGATAGCACGGGTTGTATTGGAGGACCGGTTCTAATGTTGCTACTGGTTTTCACCAGAGCCCGCCGCAAGGCGGGATGGGCTTGCAGCGGCGGTAGCAACCAGGTCGTGTCTTCCAATAGCAACTCGACCGCACTGACAGCGGACATAGGCGAGGTACACAAGGACAAGGCAGAGGCGAGGTCAAACGTAGCAAAAGGTCAAGGCAGGCGGAAAATGGTTCGTAGTCAGGGGCAACAGCAGAGATCAGGATACACGGCAGGAGCAAAACACTAACGCTTTTTACTGGGCACTATGGCAACACAATATCCGGCGAGGGCAGGAAGGGGGAGTGTAAATTTATAGGAAGCAAGTGGCCAGTGATTTGGGCCAGGCACCAATCAATAGTGCGCTGGCCCTTTAAGGAAGACAGCAGTGTGCGCGCGCGCGCCTGGGGAGCAGGGACGCGCGCGCCTGGGGAGCGGGGAGGAACAGGAGGGGAGAGGTGAGGAGAGAGAGAGATGCGATCCCCCGGCCGCCACGAGGATCGCATCCTGGAGACCGAGCAGCGCCTGCGGTCAGCGGCGCTGACCGAGGCGCTGCAGGAGAGAGGACGCCGTGGGCGCTCCGGGATGGATGGGGCACCCGGAGCGCTCGGCGTTACACAGGGCTTGTTATCTTGCTGTTTAACAATGGAAAGTTCTTTGAAAGATAAGGTTGAGGAAATTACCCAGTTACAGAGTGCAGTTGATAATAGCAACAAGGTTTGTCAGAGGTTACAAAACCAATCAGAAGGTGAGACTGTAAATTTAAAATTACATGTAGTTACTATTGGGGGAGCCTTGCTTGAGAAATCTAAACGTTGTGATGAATTATCAGAAGAAAATGAGAGATTGAAATTAAGAATTATGGAATTAGAGAAGAGATCTCATGAATGCAGATATGCATCAAATCGTGGATTCAGCAATCTGCAGCAAAATACAAATACAAACATTCTATCAAATGAAACAGAACCTCATATTAAATCTGATAATCCATTGCCAGCCACACCCACTGTGACTACCACAGTTTATAACAATAATAATAATACAGGTGAAGTTCAGCTTGTAACGAAGCCTTTGAAACCAAAAGAATTAGCTGCAATTCTTAAAGTAAAGTAAACCCTTCCACATGACTTTGGCCTACAGGTAAGCCTAGATTAAGGCTTACCTGTAGGTCCAATAAATATCTCCTAAACCTACATGGTTTAGGAGATATTTAGCGATGAAAAGGCATCGCTGTCTACGGCGCATGCGCCGTAGACAGCGGCGCGCAGGCGCACTGAGGGCGCACTGAGTATGCCGCTCTCACGGCAATATGCCGATCTTGTGCGCATGCGCGGGAGTGACGTCATCGCCGCTCCAGCGAATGATAGCGCTGGAGCGGCGAGACCCGGAAGTCACTCCGGCCCTACATGGCGGCGAAGAAGATTGAAGATAAGGACCGCTTCGGGGGGCTTCGTTTTCAGGTAAGTTTTTCATAATGAGCTAGTATGCTTCCTCTTTAAAGCAATAGGAATGATTCCCTGCCATGATTTAAACTGATTTTTAAAATGGTTTTGTGACTTGCAGAATGTCAGAGATATGTACAACCTCAACCCATCTGATTTAGATAGAGTTATACAACATTCTATAGGAAGTAGTCTTTGGATGAGAATTAAACAAATTTGTATTCAACCTCTGAGGACACGGGACATATTACTGGAATTATTATGTGTTTTGTATGATTTACGTTCTGATTTTACTATTCATGGGAAGATCAAACAAATGCAAAGTGAATCTCTCTATGAATTGTCACACAGGATAGCAACTATTATGGAATTATTGGTCAGTAATAATCTTGCATTTGAGCATGGTGGCTTGATACATATGAGTATATTTCTACATGCTTTGCGTGAATATATCAAACAAAATATTTTACTAGTTACCCCAAATCCTCATGATTTAAAAGATGTATTGTTGAGAGCAGACCATTTATGGAGAAAGTCAAATGAGCAAGCTGTCAAAATTGATTTAGCCACATTGTTTAGGACAAATACTGAACATAGAGATCAAAAGATAATGTCTTATGATAGCAATCGAAGAGGAGACACCGGCTCAAATATAGGTGATATTAATATGAAAAACAGAGCTGACCAAAATAATAATAAAAAAATGTCTAAGACCTGGATACCGTTTTCTCAGTTAAAACAGAAATATGACCACCTAAAGATTTAGTATGATAAAATGAAAATAGAACATTACACATTGTTGGAGCAGCTGAACAGAAATCCGGGCGTCATAAATGCAGATGTACATTTTCCAGATCTGTTTTTGAATGCAAATGACACTTCTCTAGCAGTGGGGGTGATTTAGTTTCAAACTGTATATGTGTAAATAGTCCTTTGTTTTAACTTCAAACAATGTTTAAGGAACTTGCTAATTAGTTTTGTTGGAGAGTTTTTTTGTCTTTCAGATATATTGGAGATACTGCATGTGAATAGCAGGACAGTCTGAAAATTGCTGGCTAGTGGGGGAGGCGCTGAATAAACAATATCATGGACTCTCTCAATATTCATCAAGCAATGGACCTTTTTTTTTTTTTTATTTGAACATTCTAATTTTTTCTTGTCAATGGACTTTTCCGTATTTTTTTTTTATTTTTTATTTTTCACCCTTTCCCATTTTTATTCTTTTTTTATTTTATTATGTTTTATTTCTTGAACTTTATCTTAAAACCAGAGCGAAACATTTAAACCTAAAATAATTTTCATAACACCTGTACATATTACATATTGCATATTGATCAATATATTTGACATCTAAGGTGAGATGCTGCACAATGGCTTGGCATAGCATAAATTATAGTATGTTGGGTGGTTTTCCTAAATTTATAAGAGGGGTGAGTGAGATTCATCACTCCAGTCATGATTTGAAACTTTGTTGAATCAGTCTTTGATAATATGCTAAAGGCTATGACATATAGATGAAAAAGACCTAACTTTACTGGCAAGATTTTCCACTGCTGCTTTGTCTGGATAGAAGATCTGATAAACACTGATGTCAAGCTGATTCTATCTGAAAGTAGGGGATTATATATGGATTATATGGATATATGGATTATAGATTGTTATACCATTCAGGTGGAATTATGGACTGAATGATCCAAGTAATTCTATTGAAGGCAATGAGGAGTCGGCCTAAAATGGAAAGAAGATGCGAATTGTAAAATACTTGCAAGATGGACTCATGAATGTCAAGGGCAATAGTTTGCAGCACAGTTTTTTCCCGTATCCAAACCTTTTGAACTTGAAAGTGAGTGCTGGTACATTGATGGTTCTTCTTACTATAAAGATGGAAGTACAATTTCAGGATTTGCTGGTGTTTGTGCAAAAGCATCTTTAAAAATGAAAACCTTGAGCCTGGAAATGCGAATCCATACCAAGTTTACTTTCAATGAGAGATGTGATGAAGTCAGATCGAAGAATGGACTGTGACATTAGCTCATTTTTGTGCAATATTCAAGATCTTGATGTGATATAATAAGGCCTAACAGCTATATGGGCCACGGATGTTTACCGAATCCTTTTCCAGTCATGGTCTAAATCTATATTATCTAATGACTGTTTCATGGGGATATTTTAGAGGCTGGTGAAGAGAGATGTAACCAGTTTCAACTTTATATTTTATATGAGCCATTGTAAATCATCCAGTACCTCAAGTCGTAATGATATGTTTGTTGCTTGATTTATGGGTCAGTTCTAGTAGTTAGAACGACCCAAGTGGGGGTATATGTAGTATGTTATATCTAATATATATATATATAAAAAAATATATATATATATATATATATATATTAGATATATGTAGTGTTTTTTATGTATTTCATATAGGCATTTTATTTAGGCATTCTAAGACAAATTCATTATGCAAGAATATAGATTGGGGATTCAAGTCTATTCCTACACCTCAAAAGAGTGTTCAGGTGTCATCTCTTAATCTAATCAGCAGTCACACATATCAAAGGGGGCTTGTTAATGTTAAAGAATGCAGATTAGGGCAGTTTTATGACTACAGCTGTTCACAGCTTGGGGTGATCTGCTGTCACTCTGAAAGACAGGAGCAGATCAAAGCAAATTGCTCAGCCATTCAGTGTGTGTAGGGGATATAAGATGGCTTTCAAACTAAGAAAAACTATCTCAGAGAAGGGTGTGTGATTTTGAAGGCATAGGTCTAGGAGAAATATTACTCTGTTGGATTTTGTCATCTGTAAGACTGTTCTGTTTTGGAAGCTAATAAAGTGCGCCTCTCTGGAGAATTGGGTTTGCTGCGGGACAATACTTATTAATATCTACAAACCATCTACGAACTATATATTAGATCACTACACCATGGAGCCACTGGCAATTGAAATTAGGGATAATCTGAATATTACTGGTTTCTGCTATGGCACTAGACAGGAAAAATTGATGCTATACGCGGATTACACAATGATTCTACGTGAAGATATGGATGTTTCTCTGAAAGAGACTATGTTTACTAATACAGAATTTGGAAATTACTCGGGTCTAAAAATAAACTAGATGAAATCGGCTCTAATGCTAATAGACACAGAGATCACCCAACAGGGGGACTCAGAGTGCCCTATTCCGGTTGCTACTTTCTTTAAGTACTTAGGAGTCCAGGTGGCACCCTGTATCGGGGACTTTTGCCAACTCAATATCTCCCCGCTATTACAAAAGATTTTGTGAATGCATTAAAACATGGAACTCTCTCTATTTGTCAGTGGCTGGCAAAGGGAATCTAAATAATTATTTTGCCCCAACTGCTTTCTTTTCTTCATAACTTCCCAATGATGATTCCCATGAAGACTTTCAGGATAGTTTACTCCTTATTCCGTACTTTTATTTAGAATAAAATGAGAGCCTCTGCAATGCCCTAAAGGATGACGGTGGCATGGCTCTACTGAACCCCTGGCTATATTACTTAGCCGCACAACTATAGCACTTGATAGGTACACTAAATGCAGAAGTGGAGCAGGAGGCTGCTAGTGGTAGCTCTGCCAAAGCCATGATGCTCTACGCGGTGCAGAGAGGGTCTGCCCCTGTGGCTCTCGAAGCTCAGGCTTTTGGTAAACCACATAAAATGTATCTGACATATAACCTGATACAAAAAAAATGGAATAAATCTAAGTACCTGCCGGGGTGACAGGATTCACAGAGTACAGTCCCATATGGTTGAATGGAACTTATTTGGAACTAGCCAAGCTGCACCAAGGTGGGTTATTGAGGAGATACAGGGTGGAGGTATTTGAAGCAAATTTTATGCAATGGAGTTTTGATGCCTTTTGAGGCTCTAAGGAAAGAATTTAATATACCGCCTTCTATGTGCTTTTATTATATGCAATTGCGACATGCCATAGTGGCTCAGAGCCACGCGTCTGAGTGGACTATGTCTTTAACGCCATTGTTTAATCTAATTAGGGAGGCTGCAACCACTAAGGGTATTATTTCACCATGCTACTTCAGACTTTTCTGAAGAGACACCCTTTGAGGGTGATGGCTAAGTGGGTCCAGCGACAGTGTATTTTGTTTTAGTGTCACTGGTCTGCAAAGTGTCAGTTAGTGCCCCAATGTCTGCTGCAATATCGCAGTCCAGCTATAAGTCGCTGATCGTCACCATTACTAGTAGAAAAATAAATACCGTATTTATCGGTGTATAACACACACTTTTTTCCCCTGAAAACAGAGGACAAACAGTGCCTGCGTGTTATACGCCAATACTATGTTTTACCAACGGGGGGGCGGGGATTGGGCGGTCCGTCCCGGGAGCCACCCATTGGGAGGGTGTCAGGCTGGCCGCCTCCCGCCTCTCCTGGCCCTAGGACAGCGTTGCCTGCATAGTCTAAAGTTGATAAAAAAAAAAATCACTTGCCAGCCCCTTCTTCTATACCGCTCCTCCTGTGTCAGTGTCATTATAAAACGAAGCTTGTAAATATCTCAATAGCACCGTTTTTTCTGGCTGCTCTACTCCTCCTCCTCCAAGTGTAGCTTTAGATTGGAGAAGGAGAAAGCAGTCATGTGACCAGGTCAGTGGAAAAAAAACTGAGCTATTGAGGTATATGGAAGATTAATTTTACAATATAAGAGACACAGGAGGAGCAGTGTGGAAGGGGCTGGCAGTGATTTTTGTCTTAACTGTAGAGAATGCTGGCAGTGCTGTCCCCAGAGACTAGGGGTCTCCTGGAAGTGCAGGGGGAGGGGGGGAGGGGACTGTGTACTGTAAAAACATTTTTTCCTTAATCTTCCCTCTTAAAATTGAGGTGCAGTAAATAAAAATATCCCATAGTTTGTAGATGCTATAACTTTTGCGCAAAATAATTAATATACGCTTATTGGGATTTTTTTTACCAATAATATGTAACAGAATACATATTGGCCTAAATTTATGAAGAAATTAATTTTTTTTATTTTTTTTATTGGATGGGTTTTATAGCAGAAAAAATATATATTTTTTTTAAATTGTCGCACTGTTTTATTTATAGTGCAAATAAAAACCACAGAGGTGATCAAATACCACCAAAAGAAAGCTCTATTTGTGGGAAAAAAAGGACATACATTGTATTTGGATACTGCGCTGCATGACCATGCAATTGTCAGTTAAAGTAACGTAGTGTGGTATCGCAAAAGACCGCATGGTTATGAAGGGGGTAAATCTTCAGGAGGTCAAGTGGTTAACATCCACCAACCTCACATTCCCCAGCTGGTGGCTCTCCATCCCAGCTGGCAGTAACAGCTGCAGTCTCCACTGATGGTTGAAACCAAATCAGAGTGGTTCCTGATTATGGGGTCACTATGTCAGCTTTGGCATAGTGATAACATTCAAGCAGGACGCCTCGTTAACAAAAGAAGGCATTAGCCCGAAGAGGACACTACTGACGCTACTGCAACCTGAACACAAGAGAAGGTTGCAGTGTTCATCTGTTTAATACAGTAATTAATACAGTAAGAATTAAAAAAAATTAAATAAAGTTCCGTTCATTTTTTAGCAAAAAAAAAAAAGAAGGTTTATTACAACATTGAATCAAGTCAAAGCTTATATGCAAGTTAGAGATAGATATGATGCTTCTAAACTTGGCCTGTGCATCTAGGCATCATTGACCTATAGTAGTGGAGGAGTAAACCATACAGGTTAAGTGGTTGTAAACCCTTACAAACACACTTTTTTCTACAGGTAAGCCTATAATAAGGAACACTTGTAGCTACCCTGGATATTAAGGATGAGCTCAGGCGTGTTTGCATGGTCCACGTGCAGAGCCCGCCAGGAAGTCGGCGCAGTGCTGCGCTAATCACAGGCAGTGAGACATTGCCCGATGCGTGTCTGCAAAGATCGGGCAATGTCTCACTGCCTGTGATTAGCGCAGCGCTGCGCCGACTTCTTGGCGGGCTCTGCACGTGGACCATGCAAACACACCTGAGCTCATCCCTACTGGATATCTCCTAAACCCGAACGGTTTAGGAGATATCCCCTGTATATGCATGTGCCGTCATCGGTACATGTGCACTGAAGCAACGGCACTAGTGTGCCGTTACAGGCGGCTCCCGCGCGCATGTGCCATGCGTCATCGTGGCTCCAGCCAATCACATCGCCGGAGGCCGCGATACCCGCAAGTTACTCCGGGAGCGATGTTGGCCACCGGAGCGGTGTACGAGGATGGCTGCAGGGGCTTCGGTCTCAGCTAAGCAATTCATAATGAGTGAGTATGCTATGCATACTCGTTCATTATGCCTTTGTCTTGCAGGTTTTTTTGTTTTGTTTCGTTTTTTGTCCTAGGGTTTACAACCACTTTAAACTTTTGCACATATTTAGCAGTAATAAACCCCTGAGATTAAAGATTTCACACAAACACATAAAACCATGGAAACATACAAACCTTCATTATAGATTGTGTAATTCGGAAAATCTGTATCAAATTTTCATTCGTCTCCCCTTTTAGGTCTGTGCTAGTCACCTGTAAAACAAAACAGTTGTACAGTTCATTACTATTCTGATGACCACTTGGAATTTAGAAACAGTGAAAAGATGATTTGCAGGCTCAGATGTTTCAAGTGTAATCCACCTTGAATCGAAGGCAGCACCTATGAATGAATGAATGCAGACACCCTGCTAGGCTGAGATCACAAACCTGCGATAAGGTTTTCAACATCTTTTCTGCCAATCTTTCTTGGTTGGGAAGAACATCTGGATCCACTTTCATGAGCTTCCCCCAGTCTAAAGCAGGAGCCATCTTTATTGGCTATCTTTCTAGAAAAAGAAATAAAAACACAAAGAACTGATTTACTACTAACAACAAGAGTCACTAACAAACATTTGTTAAAAAGCAGTATTAGGCCCCTTTCACACGGGGCGGATCTACTAAGCGGAGTCCCCCAGCTCAGCGGTAGATCGATCTGTTAATCTCTGCTGAGCCGATGGAAGACAGGTCCGTCTTTGCTCACTGAGCAGGGAGGGACCTGTCAGATCCCCACTGATTTCTATGGGGAGATCGGATGAAAACAGACAGCATGTCCGTTTTCATCAGATCCCAATTCGATGCGATCCGCCAGACGGATGGCAAACATATCGCCCATACGTCTGTTTTGAGCGGATCGGGTGGCAGACGGGTGTCAGCGGACACATCTGCCTGCCCATAGAAGTCAATGGGTGGCCCGCTCGGATCCACCTGAAAAATGGACAATCGGATCCGAGCGGGCTTATCGTGTGAAAGGGGCCTTAAACCAAAAAAATTATAATATTGCAATTTGCCAATCATTAGATGCAGTGGCTGCATTCATTTTTTTTTCTTTAGCTTTTTTTCCCTGGTGATCTGGCAAGTAACATACCTTCTGTATTAGTCAAACACCACTCTGGGTGAATGAGCACAGGAGGCACATCGGAAAGCAGCATTGTCACTCTGGGGGAAGGGGTGTGTCCAAGTTCACCTTTAGGAGTTTGCTACACTCATATCCACCTCCTGTTGCCAGCGCTCCCCACTCTGTGACAGCGGGTGGGGGATCTTGTCCCTTCTCTAAAACCTGATGTCGGCTGATGTCACAGAGCCGATCCAGGCCCTGAAAAGATCCTGACCATATGGTTTATACCCACCCAGAAGCCTGGATCGGCAGCTGGCTCAGTCTCTCAGTGATCCACTAAAAGCCTGAGCCATACTTCTCTTTTAAAGCCAAACTCCAGCTAGCATTTTTAAAGCAGTTACAGAAAGACTTTTTAATATACTTTTGTGATAAATGTTTTACATAAACTGATAAAAGTTGGTCATTGTAAGCACCACTGTAAGTATTATATGGTTTGTTTCAATCCTCTAACTGCTACTTTGTCTGGACAGTTTGGTCTGTTAAAGGAAATTTTAAAATAACAGACTTACAGATGAAAATAAAGACCAAAAGCAGTGTTGTACCGATACTGATATCAGTGCCGATACTAAGCATTGGCACGAGTATCGGTACTCGTGCCAATGCTCAGATACCTGAAACCAATACTTTCAGGCTCGGTTCTTTGAGCGGGATTCCCCCACTGACAGCTGAAATGTAAAAAAAAAAAAAAAAAAACCCGGTAATTATTGATTATTAAAAGGGGTTGTAAAGGTTTTTTTTTTTAGTTTTTTTTTTTTTTTAAAACAAATATGTTATACTTACCTGCTCTGTGCAAGGGTTTTGGATAGAGTGGCCCCGATCCTCCTCTTCTGGAGTCCCCCAGCGGCACCCCTGGCTCCTCCCTGCATTGAGTGCCCCCTCGGAGACCCGCATTCCAAGGGCTCCCGATTCCTGTTGCTGCGTCCATTGAAACAGACAGCAGGACTCAGCCCCGTGTCACGGGATTTGATTGACAGCAGCGGGAGCCAATGGCTGCTGCTGCTATCAATCTATCCAATGAGGACCCGAGACAGTGGCTGGAGCTGCTGAGCTCGTTCACATCGCTGGAAAGATCGGGTTCAGGTAAGTAAAGGGGGGGGCTGCATTCTAACCTTGAGGATTTACAACCCCTTTAAGAAGCGGAGTCCCTGTGTCCTTAACAACCGATGACTCATTCAGCTGTCAGTGGGGTTTCCCTGTTGACAGCTGAAGTGTAAACCAAGTCCTGGTAATTGGAGCTGTCAAAAAAAAAAGGCAGCTGAGAAATGTTTATCAACGACATTGCTCAGCCGCTGAAACAGAAAGGTAATAAAAAACATCTTTCTGTTTCTTCATCTACAAATCAAGTAGGCATTACTCGATGTTTATGGTTATACACAACTTCAATTTGGTGTACTGTGGAATATTATTGTGTTCATATTATCAAATACCTATGTCATTATTATGTTCATTGTCATTACCTTGTTAATGCTTGCAATTGATATTATGATATTATGTATGTCTATACCTTTTATGAACCAATAAATCTTCCCAATTGTTCACCAAATCTACCTTATTGCAATCACGCACTTCGTCTAAAGTCCCACCCCATTGCTCTACTCATTTTGATCTACAGATCAAAGGGATAAACTTCGATCTGCAGATGAAACCAGTATAAACCAACCTGTCAAGTTAAATATATATATTTTTTTAATGTTCTTCTGTTCTTACCTCTTATTAACCCTTAATTTACTCTAATCAGACCCTAATTAACTCCTTATTCTCCTTCTCCATTTAAATTATTATTTTGCTGTTTTTTTTTTGTTTACTTTCATTTTATAAACTATTAATACATTTTTTTTTAAAAAATGTTTGCTTTGTTTGTTAATATTTTTACACCTTTAACATATAATTTACATGGTTCACATTGAAAAAAGAGCAAAAATAAATAAAAACAAATGTATTTCATTTGTAAACAACTTTTCAATGCTGTGTGCTATTGCTGACAGCTAAAGTGTAAACAAAACAGTAGGTATTGGGTAATTTGTATCGGCAAGTACTAAAAAAATAAAAATAAAATATAAAAATACAAAATAGCGCATCCCTAACAATAAGCCTAAAAACATAAAACGATTGCAGCCATCATGTCTAAATGTTGGTAAGCTGCAATACATTACATTTAAGAAAGGATCTTCCCACATATGGCCAGCCTGAGATTTAGGGTAGCTCAGCCAAAGGATTACTGGACCATATCCATTCCCTTCTATAGATAAGGTGATTCCTTGTGCTTCTCCAGTGCATTATCACTATTGGAGACAGACACAAATGATGCATTCAGGGGTAGTGTATATACAACATTGCATACTCAATCCTATCCGAATTAGCTAGAAACAGATCTGGCTCTCCAGATGATTGAATCCCTAAACAAAAGCTTAGCAGGCACAAATCTCCTTCTGTCATTTCACAAGACGTAGTAAATAGTGGTGAAACCAGCAACCAAACGTCAATGGCCTCATCACAGCACTGAATAAACATTCTCACTTCTATTGCTCTCTGCAAGTGTGTGTGCTCAATAGACATCCCCAGAGCAACGCTTATTGTGGATAACAAATACATCTACCCAGAGAAAATTTACAAAGTGTCCTTTACAGATTATGGGCTCTTTGCCACTGGTGGAGTCTGTCCACTGATCCCCGCTGAGCAGGCGGATGACAGGTCCATGCCCGCTCCACTGATGCAGAGCTGACACGGACACAGTCCACTTTTCTGTATGGGTGTTCTGATGTAAACAGACTGCTTGTGCGTTTACATCCGACTGTCATCTGATCCAATAGACAGAAGATCCCCCATCTGTGGCGAGTGTCAACAGATGCATGTCCATTGACATCCGCAGCTCCATAGAGGGCAATGGATGGTCTGATCGGGTCTGCCTGTCTGTTTTTTAGGTGGACCCGATCGGTCCGCCTGTGTGAAAGGGGCCTAAAGGGTCCATGCATACTAAGAGCAGAAGAAAAATGCCAGAACCTCTGGCAGAACAAAATGCTCATAGTTAGAGTTGCACCGATACCGATATCGGTATCTGTGCCGATACTAAGCATTTACAAGGGTACTCGTGCAAATGCTCCGATACTCGAAACCGATAAATTTGCAGTGCGATTTGAGCCTATACAAAATGAATGGGCTGAAATAGCACGGCAAAGAATTGCATGCGATTTGAAAAGAAATGCGGTGCGATTCCTGTCTGAATCACATGTGGTTTGGAAAGAAATGCGGTACGATTCCTGTCTAAATCACATGTGGTTTGGAAAGAAATGCGGTGCGATTCCTGTCTGAATCACATGTGGTTTGGAAAGAAATGCGGTGCGATTCCTGTCTGAATCACATGTGGTTTGGAAAGAAATGCAGTGCGATTCCTGTCTGAATCACATGTGGTTTGGAAAGAAATGCGGTGCGATTCCTGTCTGAATCACATGTGGTTTGGAAAGAAATGCGGTACGATTCCTGTCTGAATCACATGTGGTTTGGAAAGAAATGCGGTGCGATTCCTGTCTGAATCACATGTGCTTTGAAAAGAAATGCGGTGTGATTCCTGTCTGAATCACATGTGATTTTTCCCACCTCTACTGTGTGAACTGAGGCTTGTCAAAGTGATTTCAGCCTCGGTTCACACAGGAGCGGTGAGAGAAACTGCATGCGATTCGCACAGGAATCTCACTGCATTCCTGTTCAAATCACATGCGATTCTTTGCAGTGCGATTTGAGCACATTCATTTTGTATGGGCTCAAATCGCACTGCAAAGGTATCGGCAAGTACTTGACCAAAAGTATCGGTATTCGTATTTGCCGGTAAAAAAAAAAAAAACGCATTGGTGCTATGCATAAGCAGTTCATAATGCGCAAGAGTTTAGGAGTGTTTATGGGAATTTGCTCTTACAAGCGATTTTTTCCAAAACATTCCTCTCTGCTCATTTTTCCATGTACACTTAAAAGACTCAAACGCTCCTAGTACAACGTTTAGGAGCATTTTGAAGCATTTATGAGCCTCATGCACACTTCTGCTCTAAAACTGATGGTTTTTGGGGCTTTTGAATGTACCTCAATAAAAGCCTATGGGGTCGAATTACAAACTGCAGTTTTAGTAAGGTTGGGCTCACACACGCGTGGCTGCGGTTTCAGTTCACCGTTCAGGTGTAAATTTTTACCTGAAATCGCACCTGAACCAGACCCAAAAATACAGAGGACCCTTTATAAAACTGCCCCGCACATGTGTGAACCGGCTCCATTGAAAACCGGTCACATTCATGTTATGCGAATTGGCCCCCTATCCCCTCCTCCTTGCTCACTGGAGCGCTGGGCTGAGGGGGGGCGGGAGCAGCTGGCTCGGGCTCTCAGCGGCTTGCTGAGAGGCTGAGCCAGATGCCAGTCCAGGGTTGTGGGCAGGTCCCGACTTTATTGCTGCAATCTTGTCCCCAGCCTGGACCGGCTCTGTGACATCAGCCAACAGCAGGCTTCACCCCGCTGTCTGCTGAAAATGGGTCACAGGAGAGCAGAATGAACTGCACTCTTGTGATCCACAGGAGAAGTACAGCCAAATGAGCTTTGGCTGTACTTCTCCTTTGACCCCTTGGCACCGGCTCCTGCCAGCCCTATTTGGACTGCCGGGAGGCAGGCAGGTGGGGCTTATGGGCATGTGACCCCCATGATTGAAAAACTCCTGATCGCAAGCAGTGATCAGAAGCTTTTCATTAGCTGGCAGTCACTGTGTGCCTGGCACAGCCCTGTTGGCGCTATTGCACGCAAATATGCAGCTGCTTGGCGCTGAGAGGCCACATATTTGCGCGCGCTCTGCCCCAACAGGTTAAGGCCTTTATAACATGAGCAGCACACATGCTGCAGCTGCAACAGAATGACGTATTTGGCGGGGTGGGTGGGGGGGGGCATTATCAGTGCCTAATGAAAATCTATGGGGCTACCCTGAATACACCTGCAATGTAGGTAACTGAGTGCAGTGGAGTGAGATTTAAAGGGTTAAATCAGACGTCAATGCAAATCCCATTTTCAAGGGGTAGCAGGGGGACATGTGAACAAGCCCATAGTCCAGCCATTCATGGAGTGAAATTCAGCCAGTCCCTGGCAGGGTGGTTGTACAGAAGATTATCTATTTATTTGACTTTGGTACAACTGCCCTGTTGGAAAAAGCTCACCCGATCAGGGCTGCTGGCTATAGCCTGCAACGCTAATCAGTGTTACAAAGACACAGTGGAGAAGTGTGTGTAGGGGGAATCATTTTTTTTTTTTCGGTTAACCTGTTTGGAGAATCATCAATGGCAGTGGTGCTCAACCTGTGGCCTCCAGCTGTTGTGGAACTACAATTCCCATCATGCCTCTGCCTTTGGGATTCATGCTTGCACCTGTCAGCCTTGCAATGCCTCATGGGACTTGTAGTTCTGCAACAGCTGGAGGACACAGGTTGAGCACCACTGCCATTGATGATTCTCTCTTTTTCGATCAGGTGAAACGAAAAAAATAAATAAAAATAAACCCTAAGAAAATCATCAATGGCAGTGGTGCTCAACCTGTGACCTCCAGCTGTTGCAGAACTACAAGTCCCATGAGGCATTGCAAGGCTGACAGGTACAAGCATGACTCCCAAAGTCAGAGGCATGATGGGACTTATAGTTCCACAACAGCTGGAGGCCACAGGTTGAGCACTGTTGATCTATGCCAGGGATCTGCCATTAGCAGACCTCCAGCTGTTGCAAAACTACAAGTCCCATCATGCTTCTGCCTCTGAGTGTCATGCTTGTGGCTGTCAGTCTTGCTATGCCTCATGGGACTTGTAGTTCCACAACAGCTGAAGGCCACAGGTTGAGTAGTGTTGATCTATGGCAGGGATATGCAATTAGCGGACCTCCAGCTGTTGCAAAACTACAAGTCCCATCATGCCTCTGGGTGTCATGCTTGTGGCTGTCAGTCTTGCTATGCCTCATGGGACTTGTAGTTCCACAACAGCTGAAGGCCACAGGTAGATCACTGTTGATCTATGGGCTGCATTAGTCATGTCCATCTAAACCTGACAGTTTATAATACAATCCCCTTTACCCAGAATGACAGCGCTGCTGCCCCGGGGTGTCTCCATTGCTCCTCCAGTAGAGTGGGGGCGCTCTAACACTGGAGGTGTGTTACTGGAAAGATCCCCAGGTGAACACAGAGGGGAAAAAAAAAGCCTAAAAAAAGTAAAACGAATGCAGCCGCCACATCTAATGATCGCTAAGCTGCAACATTTGACATTTGTGTCACTGCTAAATAAAAAGAAGTAGCTGGGAGTGTGGGCACAGGGGATATGTAATGAGAACTCACCTAAAGTGCAGGTCCTCTGGGGGGCCTTAGTTTTGCTACAGGCTTAAAGAACTGGATCATTAGGTCATTAGAGGCCCACTGAATTTCTGTGAATGCGGAAATGGCTGATACTTGGCCTTTGATCATACTTAGTCCCACTTCTAGGCCTATTTGCAGCAACTCAATAATGTGACAGGTTCTGAGTTCTTCCATCCCGCTGATGCTGCATACTCTTAGAACTTTTGCCAGCTTCTATTGTAGACACTGTGCTATTTTTGCGGGCCTTCATGAGGGTCTGTACCACTTCTGCGAAACACCCTAGGTTTATGAACCTCCGCCTTTCAATATCCAGGTCATTAACCTGAGTTTCTCCGGCACTGGGTGTAGAACTGTTTACTTTGCAAAAGAAGTTCCACTTTGCAAGTGGAAATATCTTCAGAGTTTAGTTCAGTCAGTTCTGCTGACTTAAATTATCAAATCGTATGCAAGCAAAAGTGCATTTTTTTTTCTTTGTATTTTTCTTGCACGTGATTGGGTATTCTTTGCAATGCAAAATGTCATCATATTTGTTAAGCAAGAAGCAGATAAGAAAGGTAACCTTCAGGGGCGTAACTAGAAATCACAAAATGTTGTATGGGCTCCCCCCCTGCAAACACCCCCCCCTTACAATTAAAAAACAATAAATTAACTAATGCCATTGAACAACAGATTACCACACTCATGTGGCACAGTATTTATTTATTTATTTATTACAGGATTTATATAGCGCCAACAGTTTACGCAGCGCTTTACAATATAAAAGGGAGACAATACAGTTATAATACAATAAAATACAAGAGGATTAAGGGGGCCCTGCTCAGAAGAGCTTACAATCTAATAGGGTGGGGAGGTGATACAAAAGGTTGTAACTGTGGGGAATGAGCTGATGGAAGTGGTAGAAGATTAGTTGGAGACATGATAGGCTTCCCTGAAGAGATGAGTTTTCAGGGATCGCCTGAAGGTAGCTAGAGTAGGGGATAGCCGGACAGGTTGAGGTAGCGAGTTCCAGAGGATAGGAGAGGCTCTGGAGAAATCCTGGAGTCGAGCATGGAAGGAGGAAACAAGAGAGCTTGACAGGAGGAGATCTTGAGAAGAGCGGAGAGGACGGTTTGGGATATGTTTGGAGACAAGATTGGTGATGTAGCTCGGGGCAGAGCTGTGGATGGCTTTGTAAGTTGTGGTTAGTATTTTGAATTTAATTCGCTGGGTGATTGGGAGCCAGTGTAGGGATTGGAGGAGAGGGTTGGCAGACACTGAACGGTTGGTAAGGTGGATAAGTCTGGCAGCAGCATTCATGACAGACTGAAGAGGGTAGAGCCTATGGAGAGGCAGGCCAATGAGAAGGGAGTTGCAATAGTCAAGGCTAGAGATAACAAGGGAGTGAATGAGGAGCTTGGTGGTGTCATTTGTTAAAAAGGGGCGAATTTTAGAGATGTTACGGAGGTGAAGTCTACAAACTTTTGACAGCGATTGGACTTGAGGCTGAAATGACAAGTCCGAGTCTAGGATTACACCGAGTACCCTGGCGTGAGGGGAGGGACTGATGGTTGCATTGTTGATTTTGACGGAAAAGTCAGGGAGGGGGGCACGGGCAGGGGGAATATTAATAGCTCAGTTTTAGAGAGATTTTATTTAAGAAAGTGGTGCGACATCCATGCTGAGATGTCAGTTAGTAAGTTAGTAATGCGAGAGGAGACTAAAGGAGTGAGGTGAGGAGTAGACAGATAGATTTGGGTGTCATCAGCGTATAAGTGGTATTGGAAGCCGTGGGTGGTTATCAAGTGACCAAGGGAGGAGGTGTAGATGGAGAAGAGAAGGGGTCCAAGAACAGAGCCTTGGGGGACCCCCACAGAAAGGGGCAACGGAGAGGAGGAGACAGAGTTGTAGGTAACACTGAAGGAGCGTTGTGATAGATAGGCAGAGAACCAGGATAGAGCAGAATCTTTGAGGCCAAGGGAATGGAGTTTATTGAGAAGGAGCGGGTTGTCAACAGTATCAAAGGCTGCAGAGAGGTCAAGTAGTAGCAGTATGGAATACTGGCTGTCGGATTTAGCAGTTAGTAAATCGTTAGTGAGTTTTAGTAAGGCAGTTTCCGTGGAGTGCTGCGAGCGAAAGCCAGACTGTAAAGGGTCAAGAAGGTTATTTTCACTGAGGTAGGAGCCAAGACGGTTGTAGACTAAGCGCTCTAGAAGTTTAGAGGAGAATGGGAGCAATGAGATGGGCCTTAAGTTATTCAGGTTGGTGGGGTCCAGGGAGGGCTTTTTAAGTATGGGAGTGATCTGCGCATGTTTTAGAGGGGAGGGGAAGGTGCCACTAGAGAGGGAAAGATTGAATATGTGAGTGAGGGAGCATAGGATAGAAGAAGAGGGTGACCGTAGTAGTTGTGAGGGAACAGGATCCAAGGGACAATTGGTTAGGTGGGCATCTGAGAAAAGTTTTGTAACCTCTTCAATAGTAGCCAATTCAAAGGAGGAGAGTGTTGAAAGTGTCGTTAGGCAAGGTATGTTGGGTGGGGAAGGTGTACGCACAGTGGAGGTATCCTCACGAATTGCATCAATCTTATCTTTGAAGTGATTGGCAATCTCTTGTGCAGTGAGTGAGTTAGTGGGTAGAGGGGGTGGGGGACGAAGCAGAGAGTTAAAGGTTGAGAAGAGCCGACGGGGACTGGATGACAAGGTATTAATAAGAGAGATAAAGTAGGTTTGTTTGGCAGCATGGAGGCAGGAATTGTATTTTAGAAGGGCAGATTTATATAGGGTGAAGTCGTGCAGGCATTTGGTTTTACGCCACAGTCGTTCAAGAACACGGCAATGTCTCTTGAGATTTCTAGTGTTGTCAGTTTGCCATGGTTGTAACGGTCGGGGCCTGATTCTGCGTGTGGTTAGCGGAGCAAGTGCATCTAGTGATGATGAGAGTGAACTGTTGTAGACAGAGGTGGCCAGATCAGGACAGGACAGGGGAGAGATTATGTCATATAGATGGTCAGTAGCAGAATAGAGAAGAGATGGGTTAAAGTGGCGAAGATTCCTACAAGTAATTGTTTGCTGCTTGGAGGGATGGTTGGTTGGAGGCAAGGATACAGTGAATCTGATGAGGTTGTGATCAGAGAGTGGAAAGGGGGTGTTCGTGAGGTTGCAGGGATTGCAGAGATGGGAGAATACAAGGTCAAGGGTATTACCATTGGAGTGGGTGGAAGTATGTGTCCATTGGGTTAGGTCAAAAGAAGAGGTTAAGTTGAGAAGTTTAGCTGTAGTTGGGCTGTTAACATTGACAGGAATGTTGAAGTCGCCAAGAATTATAGTGGGTATTTCAGAGGAGAGAAAGTAGGGTAGCCAGGCAGCAAAGTCATCAAGAAAGCGCGATACCGGTCCAAGAGGCCGATAAATTGCTGCAATCCTCAGAGAAATAGGAGAAAACAGACAGATACAGTGCATCTCAAAAGAAGGGAGGGATAGAGAGGGAGGGATAGGAAGGACTTGGAAGGTGCTTTGTGGGGATAGAAGGAATCCAACTCCACCTCCTTTCTGTCCATTAGGTCTGGGGGAGTGAGTCCAATGGAGGCCACCATGGGATAGGGCAGCAGGAGAAGCCGAGTCCAAATTTTGAAGCCAGGTTTCAGTTATGGTGAGTATGTTAAAGCCATGAGAGATGAAGAGGTCATGTATAGATGTAAGCTTGTTACAGATTGAACGGGCATTCCAGAGGGCGCATGAGATTGGTGGGCTGCTTTGAGGAAGCAGGAGAGGATAGGAGCCAGGGAGATATGTGAATGCTGCAGGGTAGAGAGGAGGGGTAGAGTAAAGATAATTTGAGGATAGAAGACACGGATGTTAGAAGGAAGAGCAGAAGGAACATGATAGAGAGTGGAAATCTAGCTTAATATCAGGTGCTGACTTGCCTGTAATCACAGAGTTGACCAAAGTTTGTGTTCTATCTTCTTTCTGCTTTAGTTAAACTGCGTTGGTGAAACTGCGCATCACTCGTGACAGAGCCACTCAGGAAAGAGCCACCATGTCTGCGCCTTGCCCCTGTCTGCGCCACCCCATAGAATACTTTATATTTATAGGGAGACTGAGCAGGCATGCATTTCTCAATTGGTCATTATGGGGTCGGATATGAGGCACCTGAATTTGGGAGAGGAGATGGGCAATACCAGACCAGACACAGGCTAGGGTCATAAAGCTAATTACCCCTCTTGATCACTCAAGCCAAATGGGATGGGGAATCAATCACCAGTAATGTTGCTATAGCATTGTATTTCTTATATAGCCAACATTAAATATAGAAGTTTCAAGCTATGACAGCAAACGACATTTACCAAAAAAGTTACAGCAATGTCAGTTCAGTAGAGATGTACAGATGGATAGAAGACATTTACCAAAAAAGTTACAGCAATGGCAGTTCAGTAGAGATGTACAGATGGATAGAAGACATTTACCAAAAAAGTTACAGCAATGTCAGTTCAGTACCCAGGCAATAGTTTATATTAATTTCGAACAACAAAACAAAAGTTAAAATAACCATATAATAAATATAATGCAAAATTCAAAGCATTCTGTGTACTACTTTTATCACTTGCCACGTCACCTGCCACACGTTGTGGATTGTTCACTTGCCATGTCACCTGCCTTGCGTTGCGGATTGTCCACTTGTCACATCACCTGCCACATGTTGCGGATTGTCCACTTGCCACATGATCTGCCACATGTTGCGGATTGTCATCAGACATTGCATCGAACAATTCCTCAGCCTCTTCGGCCTCCGGCGAGGAGCAAAAAGATTCTGAGTCAGAGTCCTGTGATACAAATTTTTTTAAGACTTTAGTACTCACGGTTCCCTCTGTGCTATCTCCTGTAGATTGCAGTGGCCTTTCCAGGGCAATAGCCTTTGCCCGACGAGCTGCCACTGGAGAGGGCTGTGTACTCTCTTTGCGACTAATTGAAGGCTGCAGGGGCTCCGCTTCTTCCAAGGCAGGCATGGCAGTGAAATCCGTGAGGGTGGACGAGGCTGTGTCCATCACCTCAGGGGTTAACTCTCGGGCCCGTGCAGTAGCAATGTCCTTGTTGAGGATACCGGCAACCATGGATGAAACCCGAATTTCGGGCCCTTTAGCTGAAACATAAGCAATGTGCTCCTCGGTAGCCACACCTGTGACCCAATCTATGTGGAAGGCCCGAGGCAGTTCGGCGGGCTGCTTTACTTTGAAGGTGTATTCGCCACACCTTCGGCACCTGGCGAACAGCCGGGGGTTTGCGACCAACCCATCACATTTTCCACACAACATTCCAAGGGCCTCCATATCTCCAATGGTGCACAACGCGAACCGCCCCTGCGGCAGCAGACAAATGCCCGTGTCGGTAATCACGGCACCAGGCATCTGTACGCTTTCTGGACCCCTCACTGTAGGCATCCTGGGTACAGATGCGGGCTGCATGCTCGGGAAACGGTGCATTTTGCTAAAAAAGGTTTTGGTATCTTTTTCTCCAAACTCCGAGAATTCAACCAAGCTTCTTCTCTTTCTGCAACACACTCTCACGCGGTGCCTCGTGCGGGGAAAGATCAGCGTAGGCTCCTCCCACTGGGTGCTGGTGCTGTGTAATTTTGCAGGTTTTTCAGCAAGGCTCTTCCCACGCTTATGCACCTCAGTGAAAGTCTCTCCAAGATGGCGCTGATCTCTGATGGCGCAGTTCAAAAAAAGACTTCACCCTCTATTCCAATGAATAACCAACCCTGGGAACCCCTGGACATTCGTCAACAAGCCACATGGAGGTAACTGTAAATCCCGGACTGCGAGCCCCCACATGTAGCGGCCATAACCCCTGGGGGGCGGCCTTGACTTTTGGGCTTACCAGTTACCTCCTCGTGGCTTGCCGACGAATGTCCAGGGGTTCCCAGGTTTGGTACCCAACAACTTTGGATGCTGACACATAAAAAGTCCTTTTGAAGGTTTTTATTCTGCAGTGGTAACATCCAACATAACACAGTCTCAGATATGAATAGAGGGCAAGGGTGAAGAAACTCAGGCACCTTGAACTGCTGACATCCATAAAATGTCTCTAGACAACCCAGAGAGTAGCCACTCACAGCTGGGTACTTCACTGTTGGATAAACCTCTAGCCAGAGGTTTAGCAGCCAACAATGTGATCTGGAAACTTGCAAAAAGTCTCTGAAACAGAACAAACTTGCAACCGAAGGTGAATAGGAACCTTTCTCACAGTACCTGGAACTTTAGCTGTCTCCTTGGCGGTACTGTGAAAGTGTGGATTCTTTAGTGTCCATACAACTCAGCAACCAGGCTCTTACTGAGATGCCAGCTTGTTGGCCCTCCTCCGAAGAGTCCTCCCCTGGTCACTTGTACGAGCTGCCGTGTCCCTCCAACACTGAGGGCACACCGGGACACCTTGAATCCTCCTTCAGTTACTGGGCCTCGGGCTAACCGGCTCTGAGACTCGGGAACAGACGGATCCCCACCCCAGACCATGTGGGTCTATGGAGCTAGTCAAACTAACCATGTTTGCGGGACGGCAAGCGCTCCTAGACCCGGGACCCCTAGCGGGGCTACGCCGGTCCAGAACCAGGAAGCAGCACTGCGGCCGAACCCCGAACACGTGACTTCAGCACCTTAAGTACCCTTCCCCAGACTACACAGCAGGGCCAGACATGCCCACTGATTGGCTCCGGGAAAGATTGATACCTAAGACGTCCAACCAGGCCTGTCATGGGTACCTCACTGCACCCTAGTACAGCCCAGCCAAACTGATGCCAAAGTAAACCTGTACAATTAACCCTCAGAACCCCACTACTGTTCTGAGGGAAAAAAAAAATTCCACTTATAGCGCACACTTGTCCAAGTGTGAGCGCTACACTATATTAACAGAATAGGTAATTAGCTGAATGATAAGTCAGGGAGTAACTGTAACTTTAGTAAACTGCAGTAGTAAGGCCTCATGCACACGGACGTTTTTGCAGCCGCGTTTTTGAGCGTTTTTTTGCAGCTTTTTGAGCTGCAAATGGCATAGGCGTTTTTAAGCTGTAAAAAAAACCCAGGACCAGTGCGTTCCGTGGCGCGGCGCTAGAGCTGTAAAAACGTGAATCGCGCAAAAACGTGCAAAAACGCGCAAAAAGGCCAATGTTAAACGCGGTAAAAGTCAAGTTTTTTTAGGCTGCTTTTTCCAGGCGTCCGACCTAGCTCTACAGCCCGTTTTTTTAAAACGTCCGTGTGCATGAGGCCTAAATGATGTTTAAAATGCAAAGTTAGAAGCAATAAAGCAAAACAGGCTCAGGAGGCTCAGGACAAGCATGCATGCACTACAAATTATAAAAGCTGCTGAAACATAGGCTGTCTTTCCTGGGCATGTGCAGGACCCCAGTGAGCTGGGGAAAAGGGGTTAAAGAAGCCTGCATCTGCATCTGAGCATGGAAAGTAAATTGTCAGTCCGCTACACTAGATTACCAGCTGCTTTTTTTGCCCCCCCCCCCCCAGCTCAGTAATGCAATTGGTTTAGACTCTGCATTGCTGGTATATCTACAAACCATGACTAGTGTGTGTTGGCCATCCATGCCAGGCTTTACAATACGCCACAAACTGCATCTTTGGAAGGCAGCTGGTAAAGGTGGAGTTCAGTTACTACAGTGAATACAGAACTCAAATGAGTGATTATACCATACCTCCCAACTTTTTGAGATGGGAACGAGGGACACCTATTAGCAAAATTAGTTAAGTATAGGACACACACCCCTGCCACGCCCCCTTAACCACTTTCAGACCGGACCAATTTGCAGCCAAAGGACCAGGCCCCTTTTTGCGATTCGGCACTGCGTCGCTTTAAATGACAATTGCGTGGTCGTGCGATGTGGCTCCCAAACAAAATTGACGTCCTTTTTTCCCCACAAATAGAGCTTTCTTTTGGTGGTATTTGATCGCCCCTGCGGTTTTTATGTTTTGCGCTATAAACAAAAAAGAGCAACAATTTTGAAAAAAAAAACGCATTCTTTTTTTATTTTTTGCTATAATAAATATCCCCCAAAAATATATAAAAATGTTTTTTTCCTCAGTTTAGGCCGATACGTATTCTTCTACATATTTTTGGTAAAAAAAAAAAATCGCAATAATCGATTATTGATTGGTTTGCGCAGAAGTTATAGCGTTTACAAGATAGGGGATAGTTTTATAGCATTTTTATTAATATTTTTTTTTTTTTATTAGTAATGGCGGCGATCAGCGATTTTTTTTTTGTGACTGCGACATTATGGCGGACACATCGGACATTTTTGACACATTTTTGGGACCATTGTCATTTATACAGCAATCAATGCTATTTAAATGCATTGATTCCTGTATAAATGACACTTGCAGTGAAGGGGTTAACCAGGGGGTGGCAGTGTAGGGGTTAAGTATGCCTAGGGGTGTGTTTCTTACTGTGGGGAGGCGTGGCTGTCAGCTAGTGAATGCTGATCTCTGCTCCAATCACATGGAGCAGAGATCGGCGTCACTACTTGCTAGGCAGAACAGGGAGATGCTGTTTATTTCCGCATCTCCCCGTTCAGCCTTCCCGTGAGACGATCGCGGGTGTCCCCCGAGTCCGTGGGACCCGCGACCGGCCTCACGGGGGTCCCGACCGGCGTGCTCCCGATGGCACGGCAGGATTTTAAAAGGGACTTATATATACGCCCTTGTGCCTTTCCGTGCCATTCTGCCGACCTACATCGTCGTGCGCCGGTCGGGAAGCGGTTAAAGGAGAATTATACACACAAACACAAAAAAGATTAGCTAAACCCACAACTATTATTGCTTTATACTGGCTTTAAAAATTTACAAATGCAACCATTTAGAATTTGGATGAAAGGTTTAGCACTGGGAAACACTTTTTGAAAGATAAATAGTGCATTTTTTTATACAACTATATAGATCACACCAAAATTAGGGACACATGAGGAGAAAAGAGGGACAGAGGGACTTTGTTTCAAATCAGGCACAGTCCCTCCATATCAGGGACGGTTGGGAGCTATGGACTAATATAAACAGAGATTAATAGTTATTATGCCTGTATAAAATGAGAAGACTTTCATCCAGTATCATGACCACTAGACAGTTTCCCAAAAATTGAACAGTGAATGTGGTATGGTATTAAAAATTGCTGAAGGTAAATAGATCTAATGCCAAAATTCCTAAATGCCAGACTATATAGATTGTTCACTTAGAGCATATTAATTATATTGTGCTGTGTCGCTGTAGCTTAATATTGTGAATGGGCCCTTGCTGTGTACTGTATATGTGTCAGATATGCAATAGTCTTAAATCCTCACATTGTTTACTGAAAAACTTATATAACCATATGTATCTGTCTATCTGCAACAGTAGAAATCATGTACAAAACATGCCATTGTTTGTTTCTTTTTTTTTTTTTATAATTTGAAAATCTGAACCGTTCCTTTAATAATGATTATTCAATAATAACCAATTGAGTCATTACTTTATACTGAAACTTTCTAATCTTTTGTTAAGCTGGCGGCTAATCTTTAGCAAATATCACCACTAAACCTGTCTTGTGTCTAACTGCTAGCCGGCAAAAAGTTAGTTTAACACCTGCGTAGAGTTCAGACTGTGGCTTCCTAAATAAAAAGACCTTACTTCAGCTTTCCACACCTTGACTGATTAAAAGTTAGGCTTTTGAATGCTTTAGGAGAAAAAGAGACAGGCGTGCAAAATTGCTGGGGCTAATGGTGCTGCCTGTAGCTTTGCTGAATATGATTACCCCACGCTAAACCTAAACTGTTGTGTGACCTGCCAATCATTTAGAACTATTGGCCAGGAGGCTGTAACTTTGTGCTATGTTTAAAGTGGTGGGACACCCTGAAAATAAAAACTTGGGAGAAAGTTAGTAACAATTTAAAAAAAAAAAAAATAATTTTTTTTTTTACTTACCAGAAATGGCTGTTGCTAGGCAGATCGTCCTAATCTGCCTCCTCCAGCGCCGCGGTGATCTTCTCTTTTTCCGTCTTCAGGTGAATGGGGCGCGGTGTGTTGTGGGAACTGTGTCCCACAACACACCGCGTTCCCCATTCACAAATACGACTCGCGCATGCGCAGTTGGCCGCGCGCCGACTCGCGCATGCGCAGTAGGCCGCGCGCCGACTCGCGCATGCGCAGTAGGAAATGAGAAGCCGTTTCCCTTACTCAGGATGGCGGCGGTGGATCCGGATAGCCGAGGGACATCTCGGCTTCCACCAACAACATCGCGGGCGCCCTGGGAGGGTAAGTGTACTTTTTAAAAGTCAGCAGCGACTTTTTTTTAGCTGCTGACTTTTAAAAGGTTTTTTAGGTGAAACCCCGCTTTAATGTACCCTCTGAGGGAAGGCTTTACATAAGGCTAGGCTCACATCTACTGTATGTTGTTTTTTTTTTGTGTGCTTGCAGATCCACAAAAACGGAAAATTGTATACTTACCTTCCGTAATTTTCCTTTCCTGTTGCATCACATGGCAGCATACACACATGGGTTGTGGCTCCACCCCCACAACCTGATAGGACCGCGTAGCTATTAAGCCTTGAGAGGACCCCCGCCCCTACATTCTCAGTATCCAGATACCTCACCTCAGCGGGTGGGCATTTGTATGCTGCCATGTGATGCAACAGGAAAGGAAAATTACGGAAGGTAAGTATACAATTTTCCGTTTTCCTGTCGCATCATGGCAGCATACACACATGGGGAATAACTCGCAAACTGGGTGGGGCTGAGCAAACAAGGTTTATTTACAGGGTATAGAGGAGTTGGCCTGAATGATAGACCTTCCAAATTCTGCTGTGGACAGCCTAGCGGCGTCCACCTTGTAGTGTGCCATAAACGTGTTTTTTGAGGACCAAGTGGCTGCCTTACAGATTGTCTCCGCTGAGACTTTGCAGAAAGCTGCCCAGGAGGTCGCCACTGCCCTAGTGGAATGTGCCCTTAAGCCCTCAGGTACTTGTGCTTGGCTAGATGAGTAGGCCCTTTTGATGATCTTCACTAGCCAGGCTGCGATAGTCCGAGAAGTTGCTGCTTGTCCTTTTCTGGCACCATAAGGTATTACCAGGAGATTTTCTGCCTTCCTCAGGTTACGTGTCATTGAAAGGTAGGCCAGGATGTTAGTTTTTTTATCTAGCGGATGCGGGTTGCCTTGTTCTGTAGCCAGAGTGGGAAGACATATTTCCTGATTAAAGTGGAAGGAGGTAGCCACTTTAGGAACGAATCGATCTGAAGGCCTCAGGACCACTTTGTCGGGATAGATAGTTAAGTATGGCTCCTTTGACAGTAGAGCGTGCATTTCGGAAACTCTCTTGGCCGAGGTGATTGCTACCAAGAAAGTGATTTTTAGTGTCAGATCCCATAATGATATATCCTCTACTGGGAAGAATGGTTCGTGTGCCAGGAAGTCCAGTACTACCGAGAGATCCCATGTTGGGAAGGTCGGTTTTCTAGGAGGCCTTAGTTTCAGGCAGGCCCTCTGAAACTGGGCGATGAGAGGCTCTTGCGCCCACCTTACCCCTGTCATGGCAGATAGGGCTGAGACGTGTACCTTCAGCGTATTCGACCCAAGGCCCTTGTCCAGGCCTAACTGCAAGAACTCCAGGACTTGCGCTATTGTTGGGGAGGATGGATCCCAGGATTGCTGTTGTGCTACTGTAAGGAACTTGGCCCAAATTCTCTTGTAGACATTGTTGGTGGAAACTTTCCTGGCCTGTAGAAGGGTATTTACTACCCCCTGTGAGCATCCCTGCGCTATAAATCTAGCCCTCTCAGCCTCCATGCCGTCAGGTGTAGTCTCTCTGGGCACGGGTGGAGGAGCTGTCCCTGAAAGAGTAGGTCTGCTGACACCGGGAGTGACAATGGTTCTGCTGTGTTCAGCTGGAGAAGGGTTGTGAACCATGGGCGTCTCGGCCAGAAAGGGAGGACTGCTATCACTGTGGATCTTGACTTCTTCAGTCTGAGTAAAAACTTCGGTATGATTGGAATTGGTGGGAAGATGTAGCCTAGGTGGAAGTCCCAGCTGTGTTGTAGACAGTCCGTGCCCTCCGCTGATGGAAAGGGAACTCTCGTCAGGTACCTCCGGCACTTCGTGTTGGCTGGTGACGCTGCCAGGTCTATGTCTGGTACCCCCCAAGTCTCGGTTATTAGAGCGAAGGCCTGTTGGTTTAGAGCCCACTCGTGATTGGACGTGAACTCCCGACTCAAGGTGTCGGCCACCTGATTCTGGGTTCCTGGTACATAAGCTGCTCTCAGCCCGGATAGGGATAGTTGGGCCCATTCGAAGATTGGGATGACTTCTCTGAGCATTGAGCGACTCCTGGTGCCCCCCTGTCTGTTTATGTAGGCAACTGCTACTTGATTGTCCATCCTCAGTAGGACCTCCTTCCCCCTCAGGAAGGCGCTGAAGGCTATTAGGGCTTTGAATGCCGCTCTTATTTCCAGAATGTTGGACACTATGTTGTGCGTCCTGAATGGCCAGCGCCCCTGGGCTGCGTAGTGATTGTAGTGTGCTCCCCAGCCCTCCATGCTGGCATCTGAGGTAACCACTTGTTGAGAGGGAAGGACTATGCTCTTGCTCCTCTTGAGATTGCGGGTCTTGGTCCACCACCATAGCGATTGCTTTACCTCCTTCCGGATCACTATTGGCTGTGACATTGACACGCCATTCCATTGTTCCAGAAAGGATATTTGGAGGGGTCTTGTGTTCCATTGAGCCCAGCGGATCATTGGGATAGTTGCTGACATGGTCCCTAGGACCCCGAGGCATTCTCTGGCTGGTACCGCGGAGGCCCGCAGTATCCTTTTTACCCTCTGAGTCAGAGTGGGTATCTTCTCGTCCGGGAGTTCTACTGTGTTGAGGCGGGTATCTAACTCGGCCCCTAGAAAAATCATCCTCTGGGTAGGATGTAAGTGGCTTTTCTCCCAGTTTATTAACCATCCGAACTTTTGTAGGGTGGTGACAAGGATTACCCGATGTTGCAGGAGGGAGACCTGGGTGTCCGCCAGCAGAAGGATGTCGTCCAGGTAGTGGTGTACTCTTAGGCCCTGTTCCCTTAGTAGAGCTATTACCGGGAGTAGAACCTTGGTGAACGTTCTTGGAGCCGTGGAAATCCCGAAGGGGAGGCTTTTGAACTGAAAGTGGTGCCGGTCTACCGCAAAGCGGAGAAACTTTTGGAATGAAGGATGGATTGGGATGTGAAGATAGGCATCCTGCAAATCGATGGAGAGCATCCAATCTCCGATATTTATAGCCTGTAGGATTGATTGTAGACTCTCCATCCTGAACGTCTCGACTCGGATTGATCGGTTTAGACCTTTTAGGTCCAGGACGGGACGGAGATCTCCTGTCTTCTTTCTCACCAGGAATAGGGGTGAGTAGACCCCCTTCCCCCTCTGTAGTAGGGGAACTCTTACTATGGCCTGTTTGTGCTCGAGGGTTTGCACGTATTCGGTCATTAGTAACCTTTTCTCTCGAGATGCTGGGGTTTTTGTAACGCAAAACCGGTCTCTTGGTCGTCCCTGGAATCTCCACCTGTGGCCCAATTGAACCGTGGCTACTGCCCATGGATCCTTTATCATTTCCGCCCAGACCCGCTCGAACTTCGTGAGCCTGGCTCCCACTAAAGCTGGTTGGGGGACACACCTTCAAAAAGGTTTCTGATCTCCCGGGGTAGGGGTCTTAGGTTTTTGGAGCTTGAGGAAGGATGACTGGGGGTTCTTCCAGTTTTTCCTATACTCTCTCCCGGGTCTATAGGATCTAGCTTCCCTATACCTGTCAGGGAGGTTACGCCTGAAGGTTGGTGGTCTCTGTTGTTTTGGCCTTCTGTCTGAAGGAATCAAGCCTGACTTTCCGCCGCTGACCTTAGAGATGGCCGAGTCTAATTTTTCCCCAAAGAGGTTAGCCCCGTCAAAGGGAATTTTACACCAATTAGTTTTTGAGGCTGGATCTGCCGACCATGGCTTCAGCCAAAGTGCCCTTCTGGCCGTCACTGAGCTAAGCATAGCCCTTGAGGTGGATCTTATTATATCCACTGAGGCCTCCGCTACAAAGTCGCCTGCGAGGGAGAGTTCCTGGAGGGCGGCAATTACCTTCTCTTGTTCTATTCCCTCTGCTACCAGCTTTTCTGCATTAGAGGACCAGCTAGAGATGGCTCTTCCAACAGCCGCTAGGGCTATTGCGGGTCGACATGCACCCCCTGCAGAGAGGTAGGTCTTCTTCAGATCGAGGTCTATCTTCCTGTCTAGCCCGTCTTTAAATGTGACTGCATCCTCAGTTGGGAGGGTCACATGTCTAGCCAGACGCATCAGCGAGGAGTCCACTACCGGTGCGGACGTCAGGGGGTTAGCATTAGGCTCCTTTAGGGGATAGAGCTTTGTCAGCCTATTGCTGAGGTTGGCCTTCTTCTCTGGCTTCTGCCATTCTTCTTTAATTAGATCCTCCAGCTCGTCGATAAACGGGAAGGTTTCCGGGTCTTTTTTGAGATTTGGAAAGTATCTCTTCACTTTCTGAGGGGTTTCTTTCTCCTCGGCCCAATCTATAGCCTCCTTTATTGATTTAATGAAGGGCTCGACTAAGGTAAAATCGAACCCAGAAAACATTTCCACGTCTTCGCTATCTGACAGGGGATCTGTCGTTTTAGGTGGAGAGGAAGCGGAGGATGAGGTGCCCTGCATAGCTCTGCCTGCTTCTGGCTCTGCGGATTGTAGAGGTAATTCTTTTGTTAACTCCCTCGGTTCTGGCTCTCTGTCCCTGGTTGCTTCATTGAAGCACGTGCGACAGGCCAGTTTTTCTGGCAGCGCTATTGCGCCACAGATCCAGCAGGAGTTCCCAGATGGACGCAGACTTTGTGCGTGTGAGGGGTGCCTGTGCGTGGGCGATCTCCTATGATAGGAATGGCCATGGCGGGAGTAGGACCTTGAGCGACTTCTTCTGCGGCTTGACCCGTAATCTCTGCGTCTTGAGCGGCTTCTACCGCGATCCGAGCGACTTTGTCTATGGCCAGAGCGACTCCTTCTTGAGCGTCGTGATGACCTTGATGACCTGGTAGGGCTGTGCAGGTTAGACAGCGTTAGTGGCAGGCTCTCTTTTTCCTCTTCTTACTTACCCGTCTTCCCCTCTTACCTAGTCGGTGGGCGATGGTCTGCTGGGGCAGCGGCCTCCATGAAGGAAAATCTATTAGGCAGGGAAGTCAGTGTAAGCATAGGTAGTAAGGATGCAGTGGTGAATGGGAAGGAAAACCACTAACCTTTAATGGAGAGCTAATAGGGAAAGGTAGGTGCAGCTATAGAAGTGTTTTTGTAGAAAAACGTCCAAAATCGCTCTTTCTCCTGTGCAAAACAGCCACAGGGAAAAGCGATTCTGACACAGATTTAAATTTAGCGCCGTTCCCGACGCGGTGACGTCATTCCCGCGCATGCGCAGAAGCGCCGCGCGCGTCCCGGCGCCATTTTGGAGCCTGGCAAGGCTATAGGTGAATGCATTGGCCGCCCGCGCCTGCGCAGAAGCGCTGAGACACTCGGCGCTGGGCGGAAATAACCTAGAGGGAGAGGGGAAGATGTCCCCAGCGTTTTGAAACATGCCGGGAGCGATATAACAGAGTGCAGGAAAATACACATATGCCCAAGAACCATGGTGCAGGACAGGGTTGGAGGCCGCTGCATTCTAAGCCTATTTAAGGCTTGTTCAAGGTAAGAGAAGCATTTTACATACCCCTGAGACCATCAGAGTGGGGTTCCCCCATTTAGCTCATTTAGAGGCTGTACAGGTAGGACTTCCACCCAGGAGAGGCTTGAACCTGGCTGGGGCGATAGCGGTAAGAGGTGCTGTTCTTCGGTCTTGTCAGGTGAGGAAAAAAAGGAGAATGTAGGGGCGGGGGTCCTCTCAAGGCTTAATAGCTACGCGGTCCTATCAGGTTGTGGGGGCGGAGCCACAACCCATGTGTGTATGCCATGATGCGACAGGAAAATGAATTACAATCCAACCCATTCACATCTATGCAGTTTCCTGCAACGTGTTTTTTTAGGTGCTGGAACTTTTTTGCAATCAACACTGCTTATTTGGCTCCATAGACGTCAATAGAATTGAATCAAAAAAGCATGAAAAACACATGTACATGCATTTTTGATGAGTTTTTGGTGCGTTTTCCTGCTTGACAACAGACATCACCCCCTAGCAACATTAACACACCCCAAAAACGCAAAACACGGAAAGGCATTAAAAACTCATCAAAAACATACATGAAAAATACAAAATGTGCCAGAAACTGCCTCGTAAAAATGCATCAACCACACATACATAGTTGTGAACCTAGTCTTATGATTGTGGAATAATAATTTTAGCTAATAAACCAACTATTATTTGAGGGCCAGTTCACACCTGAAAATTAATGGGCTGAAACCGCACCGCAAATAAATGCATGTGAATCTCACAGGAACAAACAGCCAGTTCCAGGGTTATTCCTGGTGTGAACTGGCCCTAAAGCCCCATACACACGCTCGGATTATCCGAGGACCAGGTCCGTCGGATCAAGTCCGTCGTACTTTGTCCGATGTTGGTTTTGCGTACACACGGTCGGACAACGTTGTCGGAAAATCCGATCATTCTGAACGTGATGACGTTCGTTGCGTACGACGGGACTACGTAGAGGCTAGTAGCCAATAGCTTTGGTCTTGTAATGTGATCTGAGCATGCGTAGCACTTTGTCCGTCGGAATTCGCTACACACGATCGGAATTGGTGTGATCGGACTTTGTTGTCGAAAAATCTATCCAGCAGGAGATAGAACTTTGTCCGTCGGACAATCCGATGGAAACTGTCCGATGGTGCCTACACACGGTCGGAATTTCCGACAACATTGTCCGATAGGACAGAATCCATCGGAAAATCCGACCGTGTGTATGGGGCTTCAGTGTTGACATACCTTTCTTGTCCTGTCCTCAAGGTGTGCTGAAAGAGGTGTGCTTGAAATTTACACTTGAAGTGTCTCTCTAGTTGCTTGTATTGTTTTGTTGAATTTCTCCAAAAAGTTTAATTTGCATGATAACTATGAAAACTCTTACTGGTCACTGAACAGGTTTAATATTTAAACTTTGAAACCTTTGAATGACCTGTTCAGGCTAAAAAAAAATGTAAACAAGCAAAAGTAATATGAATGTTATCTACATGACACATGTGACTGATGTAAGCTTCTGCAAAATTTAAGATATGCAGATAATGATTAGAGGCTTTGTTGAGTTGGATGACAAACTTCACACCTAAGTGTGAAGTGATAATTGGCAGTCTTTTGAAGTATTGATCAGCCTTTGATCACTGTTTAGAAGTGTATAGATTTCCAGATCAAGTAAAGATGACTGTCAACTTCAGCAGAAATTATAGTGACACAAACTTTTTTTTATCTACATGGACCAGTGTCGATCCTGACCTCCCTGGGGCCCTAAGCAAAATTCTGCTAATGGGCCCTCTACTTGACCCGTGAGCTATGTAAACTATTTGCCATTGCCACACAGTCACACCTGACACTTCAGTGCTCCCAAAACTATCCTCCCTCCTTTAAACAAAACAGTCAAAGAATAAGTACAACAATATAGAACAGAATGAGGTCCCCAGAGGGCCCCCATTACATCAGGGTCCTCAGAGAGCCCCCCTTACACCAGGGTCCTCAGAGAGCCCCTCCTTACACCAAGGTCCCCAGAGAGCCCCCCTTACACAAGGGTCCCCAGACAGCCCCCCTTAAATCAGTATCCTCAGAAAGCCTCCCCCTACATCAGGGTCCCCAGAGATCCCCCCCTTACATCAGGGTCCCCAGAGAGCCCCCCCTTACATTAGGGTCCCCAGAGAGCCTCCCCCTACATTAGGGTCCCCAGAGAGCCCCCCCTTACATCAGGGTCCCCAGAGAGCCCCCCCCCTACATTAGGTTTCCCAGAGAGCCTCCCCTTACATCAGAGTCCCCAGAGAGCCTCCCCTTACATCAGGGTCCCCAGAAAGCCCCTCCTTACATCAGGGTCCCCAGAGAGCCCCCCTTACATCAGTGTCCTCAGAGAGCCCCTCCTTACATCAGGGTCCCCAGTGAGCCTCCATACTTACATCAGGGTCCCCAGGGGTATCCCCCTACATCAGGGTCCCCAGAGAGCCTCCCCTTACATCAGGGTCCCCAGAGAGCCTCCCCTTACATCAGGGTCCTCAGAGAGCCCCTCCTTACATCAGGGTCCCCAGAGAGCCCCCCCCCCTTTACACCAGGGTCCCCAGAGAGCCTCTCCCTTAAACACCAGGGTGCCAAGAGAGCCTCCCCTTACATTAGTGTCCCAAGAGAGCCTTCCCTCTTAAATTAGTATCCCCAGAGAGCCCCTCCTTACACAGGGTCCCCAGAGAGCCCCTCCTTACACAGGATCCCCAGAGAGCCCCCCTCTGACATTAGTGTCCCCAGGGGGCCCCCTCTTACATCAGTGTCCCCAGAGGGCCCCGTCTTTACATCAGTGTCCCCAGAGGGCCCCGTCTTTACATCAGTGTCCCCAGAGGGCCCCGTCCTTACATCAGTGTCCCCAGAGGGCCCGTCCTTACATCAGTGTCCCCAGAGGGCCCCGTCCTTACATCAGTGTCCCCAGAGAGCCCCCCTCTTATATTAGTGTCCCCAGAGGCCCCCTTCCTTACATTAGTGTCCCCAGAAAGCCCCCCTCTTACATTTGGGCCCTCAAACAGCTGACTCCCCCCCTTGCAGAGGTTCCCCTGTACCTGGCTGGTGGAGGTGGGAGGCTGCTATATGGTGTCCACAGGCAGGGGGATCTCCCTGGGGCTAGTAGTTCTATCTCCGAATGTATACAGCGGAGAGGGGAGAGGCCTCTGACCCAGGCATCAGCAACAGTGTTCAAGCAGAGTGAAAGTGAAACTGATACCTGCCTGGGTCAGAGGCCCCTCCCTTCTCCTCTCCACTGTATACACTGAGAATACTACAAACCCCAGGGAGATCCCGCCGCCCACACAGGCACCATAGAGCTGCCGATCGCCGCTTTCCACCTCTTCCCACCTCTCCTCACTGCACTCTAAACGGCCAGCCAGAGGTGCAGGGGGAATGCTGGGTCTTGGGGGCCCCCCCACAGCGGCGGGGGCCCTAAGCAGCTTGCATAGTGTGCCTATAGGGCCGATCGGCTCTGACATGGACCACAATGTCGCTTTTGAAATGTGTATACATTTTCTTTTTATTCTTAAGTTCTCCATCAGAATGTTACCCAGAGGTCATTGATTTTGTGACCGGAACTTTCTCTTAATTGTACCTGAGGATTAGAAGGCTACAATGACTTTTCAAAGAAACTTAAAAACCTGGGGCTCCATTGGAGAAGGCTGGGCAGCCTTCATATAAAGGAAATTAAATACAAAAACTAAATATAAGCAATATATGCTCTAAATGTCCAAAGTCAAATTTTCTTAAGTGTTTTGTCCTTAAAACTAAATCTACAGCAAACTTGACAGAGGACTAATGTAAGGTATGGGCACAAGGTCAAGCTTCATTAACATTGCTGTACTGCTCTATCAATATACTAGCCACCTTTCAGGCATGCTTTACATACATGTGTAGCACCCTCTAGTAGTGTGCTAGAGAGGATAGGTACATTTAAGCAGGCCTGGATGGTTGCTAGGCCTGTTTGTTTTCATTCTGGGCTGGGAGTGGCTCAGGGTAGGGGTGGGCGACTCACAGGTGGTGTCATCAGGACCTCCCATTTCTTTCCAGAGGCTTCTAGTGCTTTCTGGAAAGAAAGGTGGGAGGGGAGGTGGAGCCACCTGGGGTGTTTAAGGAGCCCTGACCAATCCCCAATCTGGATTGGCAGTGGGAAGGCCTCCTTAAATACCCAGGGTCAGCCCAAAAGAGAAGGGGTTGTCGGTGGAAGAGCTGGAGTGATAGGGTGAGGAAGCTGTCGGGGCCCTGCAGGGAGCTCCCCAGTCTTTGGGGGGGGCGACCTAGGGCCTGGGCTCGGGTGTAGTCGGGACCACATTCAGGAACACATGAAGGGGTCCTGGACCAGAGGCACAAGAGAGAGCAAGATAGCTATGAATAAGCACTAATTTTGGTGCGAAACGCATCAGTATTTTGTGCACCCCTGATTGCCGTGGATTGTTTTATTTTGATGTGATCTTTTTGCAAATAAAAAGCACGGGATTTTAAGTTTTTCCCGGTGTGTGGCTGTCCAGAGTTTCTTTTCACCACTGCTTATTGTGATTGTGTTAGCCAGCACCTGGGGCTCCTTAACCGCTTCCCGACCGGCCACTGCATATATACGTCAGCAGAATGGCACGGGCAGGCAGAATCACGTACCTGTACGTGATCGTGCATGTGCCTGCCCGTGGGTCGCGCGCGCGCCGCTAGCGGCGCGCTCGCGACCCGGTCGGGAGCTCCGTGACCCCGGCCGTGGGACCAGTGGACCCGATCGCCGCTGGTATCCCGCGATCGGGTTACGGAGCGGAAGAACGGGGAGAGGTCTATGTAAACAAACCTCTCCCCGCGCTTCCTACACTGACTGTCAGTGATCGGCGGTTCCCTGTCATCGGGAACGCCGATCAATGACGTCAGACGTACAGCCACGCCCCCCTACTGTAAAAAAAAAAACACAACACGTCACACTGACTCCTCCCCGCCCCCTAGTGGTTAACCCCCTAACTACAACTGTCATTTACATAGGAATCAGTGCTATTTAACCACTTGCCGACCGCCCCCTGTATATATACGTCGGCAGAATGGCACGTACAGGCAGAACCACGTACCTGTACGTGCCATTCTTCCGGCGGGTGGGGGGTCCGATCGGACCCCCCCCGGCCGGCGGGGACGGTCGGGATCGCTTCAGGAGCGATCCGGGATGAGGGGACGGCCAGTGGTTTCTGGCCACCCCCTCGCGATCGCTCCTGGCGAATCAGATGCTTCCTCTGTCTGTGTCAATCAAAACACAGGCAGAGGAAGTGATGTCACGCTCGGTGCGCCGGTCTATGTGACCGGAACGCCGAGCTGTGAACGTCTAAAGGTTAGTGCACCAACAGTACACTGACACCAGTACACATAGGCACACAAAACACCCCCCTGTCACCCCCAGATCACCCCCCAGATCACCCCCTCCCCCCCCAGTCACAGTGTCACTAATTGCAGTGATCATTTTTTTACTGATCACTGCATTTAGTGTCAGTGTGACTGTAATAACTGTCAGTGCAGTTAGTTTTAGGTCCAAGGTAGCCCCCTACCCCCCCCTAATAAAGGTTTAACCCCTTGATTGCCCCCCAGGTAACCCTTTCACCCCCTTTTGCCAGTGTCACTAAGCGATCGCTTTTCTGATCGCTGTATTAGTGTCACTGCTGTCGCTAGGTAACCATTTTTTTTTTTTTTAGGTAACCGCTATGTTTATATAGGTTCATAAATAGGTTTATAGGTCAGGTACCCCCATATTACAACCTAAATAAAGGTTTTAACCCTTGATTGCCCCTAGAGTTAACCCTTTCACCAGTGATCACTGTATAACTGTCACTGGTGACGCTGGTTAGCCAGTTAGTTATTTCGTTATTTAGGTTCCCCGTCAGGTTTTTATATAGCGTCAGGTACCCCCATATATTACCTAATAAAGGTTTTTAACCCCCTGATTGCCCCTAGTTAACCCTTTCACCCCCTTTTGCCAGTGTCACTAAGCGATCGTTTTTCTGATCGCTGCATTAGTGTCGCTAGGTAACCATTTTTTTTTTTTTAGGTAACCGCCATGTTTATATAGGTTCATAAATAGGTTTATAGGTCAGGTACCCCCCTATTACAACCTAAATAAAGGTTTTTAACCCCCTGATTGCCCCTAGAGTTAACCCTTTCACCAGTGATCACTGTATAACTGTCACTGGTGACGCTGGTTAGCCAGTTAGTTATTTCGTTATTTAGGTTCCCCGTCAGGTTTTTATATAGCGTCAGGTACCCCCATATATTACCTAATAAAGGTTTTAACCCCCTGATTGCCCCTAGTTAACCCTTTCACCCCCTTTTGCCAGTGTCACTAAGCGATCGTTTTTCTGATCGCTGCATTAGTGTCGCTAGGTAACCAGTTTTTTTTTTTTGTATTACTGTTACGGGTGACGCTGGTTAGTTAGCTTTATTTTTTATACTGTCAGGGCACCCGCCATTTATTACCCAATAACGGTTTAACCCCTGATCGCCCGGCGGGTGATATCAATTAGGTTTTAGGGTCAAATAAGGTCTGCGTCGCCCCAGGTTAGTGCCAGTACCGCAAACACCCACGCGCAAAGCATACACCTCCCTTAGTGGTACAGTATCTGAACAGATCAATATCTGATCTGATCAGATCTATACTAGCGTCCCAGCAGTTTAGGGTTCCAAAAAAAAAACGCATTGTTAGCGGGATCAGCCCAGATACCTGCTAGCACCTGCGTTTTCCCCCTCCGCCCAGCCCAGCCCACCCAAGTGCAGTATCGATCGATCACTGTCACTTACAAAACACTAAGCACACATAACTGCAGCGTTCGCAGAGTCAGGCCTGATCCCTGCGATCGCTAACATTTTTTTTGTGGTAGCGTTTTGATTCAGTCGCTTCAGTCAGGAGCTTTTTTACCTGTGAATCTCAAAAAAATAAAAAAAATAAAAATAGTTGTCGTTTTATTGTTCTCTCTCTCACTCTATTCTCTCTCTATTGTTGCTCTTTTTTTACTCCATTCTATTCTGCAATGTTTTATTATGTTTTATCATGTTTTATCATGCTTGCTTTTCAGGTATGTAATTTTGTTTACTGTGTTTTAGTGTTAAGCATTTTTTTGTTTTCAGGTGCGCCATTCGGTTGCAACGCGGATTTATTTATCTTGACAGCAACAGCGTTTGCTCCCACGATACATAAAGCCGCGACTCCAACGCTGTAGGAGGTGATTTCACCACCACAGTTAAAAAAAAGAGCATATATGCCGAAGCATGGGGGCAGCAGGGGGGGGGAGGAGCGATTGGCTCCTAATGCCACGTACATACGGTCGAAATTCCGACCGTGTGTACACGGCATAACTTTTGCGGGAGGATGCCCCCATGCATCGGCATATATAAATGGTGCATGTATGCCCATCATTAGAAGTGGGTGGATGAAGGGAGGTATTCTAATGGTGGGCATACCCACCAATCAATCTCTTTTTTTCGTTCAGCCAAGAGGCTGCATGAAAAAAAAAAGATTACAATATATGTCCAGTATGTTGCTGGACTTTGAATGGTTATACCAGAATGATGCCTGCAGGTTTAGGTATCATCTTGGTATCATTCTTTTCAGCCAGTGATCGGCTTTCATGTAAAAGCAATTCTAGCGGGTAATTAGCCTCTAGACTGCTTTTACAAGCAGTGGGAGGGAATGTCCCCCCTCCCGGATATAAACCGCGCCATTGGGAAATTGGGAAAGCATTTTATCACACCAATCTTGGTGTGGTCAGATGCTTTGAGGGCAGAGGAAAGATCTAGGGTCTAATAGACCCCAATTTTTTCAAAAAAAGAGTACCTGTCACTGCCTATTGCTATCATAGGGGATATTTACATTCCCTGAGATAACAATAAAAATCATAACAAAGAGAAAAAATGGAAGGAACAGTTTAAAAATAAAATAAAAAAGCTAAATAAATAAAAAAAAAAACAAAAAAAAAAAAAAAAAGCACCCCTGCCCCCCCTTCTCTTGCGCAAAGGCGTACACAAGCGTTGGTCTGGCGTCATATGTAAACAGCAATTGCACCATGCATGTGAGGTATCACCGCGAAGGTCAGATCGAGGGCAGTAATTTTAGCAGTAGACCTCCTCCGTGAATCTAATGTGGTATCATGTAAAGGCTTTTAAAGGCTTTTAAAAATGTATGTAGTTTGTCGCCACTGCGTGTTTGTGCGCAATTTTAAAGCATGTCGTGTTTGGTATCCATGTACTCGGCCTAAGATCATATTTTTTATTTCATCAAAAATTTGAGCAATATAGTGTGTTTTAGTGCATTAAAATAAAAAAAAGTGTATTTTTTCCACAAAAAATGCGTTTGAAAAATCGCTGCGCAAATACTGTGTGGAAAAAAAAAAATGCAACACCCACCATTTTAATCTGTAGGGCCTTTGCTTTAACATTATATATAGTGTTTGGGGGTTCAACGTAATTTTCTTGCAAAAAAAAAAATATGTTTTCATGTAAACAAAAAGTGTTAGAAAGGGCTTTGTCTACAAGTGGTTAGAAGAGTGGGTGACGTGTGACATAGGCTTCTAAATGTTGTGCATAAAATGCCAGGACAGTTCAAACCCCCCCCAAATGACCCCATTTTGGAAAGTAGACACCCCAAGCTATTTGATGAGAGCAATGTTGAGCCCATTAAATATTTTTTTTTTTTGTCCCAAGAGATTGAATAATGAAAAAAAAAAAAATATATATATATATTTTTTTTACAAAAAGTTGTCACTAAATGATATATTGCTCAAACATGTCATGGGCATATGTGGAAATACACCCCAAAATACATTCTGTTGCTTCTCCTGAGTACGGGGATACCACATGTGTGGGACTTTTTGGGAGCCTAGCTGCGTACGGAACCCCAAAAACCAATCACCGCCTTCAGGCTTTCTAAGGGTGTAATTTTTTTATTTCACTTCTCACTGCCAATCACAGTTTCGGAGGCCATGGAATGCCCAGATGGCATAAAACCCCCCAAAATGACCCCATTTTGGAAAGTAGACACCCCAAGCTATTTGCTGAGAGGTATGGTGAGTATTTTGCAGATCTCGCTTTTTGTCACAAAGTTTTGAAAATTGAAAAAAAGAAAAAAAAAAATTTTTTTTCTTTACTTTCTTCATTTTCAAAAACAAATGAGAGCTGTAAAATACTCACCATGCCTCTCAACAAATAGCTTGGGGTGTCTACTTTCCAAAATGGGGTCATTTGGGGGGGTTTTGTGCTATTTTGGCATTTTATGGCCTTCGAAACGGTGATAGGTAGTGAGGAGTGAAATCAAAAATTTGCACCCTTAGAAATCCTGAAGGCGGTGCTTGGGTTTCGGGGCCCCGTACGCGGCTAGGCTCCCAAAAAGTCCCACACATGTGGTATCCCCATACTCAGGAGAAGCAGCAAAATGTATTTTGGGGGGTGCAATTCCACATATAACTATGGCATGTGTGAGCAATATATCATTTAGTGACAACTTTTTGAAAAAAAAAAAAATCTTTTTTATTTTTGTCTTTATTCAATCACTTGGGACTAAAAAAAAAAAATATTCAATGGGCTCAACATGCCTCTCAGCAAATAGCTTGGGGTGTCTACTTTCCAAAATGGGGTCATTTGGGGGGGTTTTGTACTTCTCTGCCATTTTAGCACCTCAAGAAATGAAATAGGCAGTCATAAATTAAAAGCGGTGTAAATTCCAGAAAATGTACTCTAGTTTGTAGACGCTATAACTTTTGCGCAAACCAATAAATATACGCTTATTGGCATTTTTTTTACTAAAGACATGTGGCTGAATACATTTTGGCCCAAATGTTTGACTAAAATTGAGTTTATTAGATTTTTTTTATAACAAAAAGTAGAAAATCTCTTTTTTTTTCAAAATTTTCGCTCTTTTTCCGTTTATATCGCAAAAAATAAAAATCACAGAGGCAATCAAATACCATCAAAAGAAAGCTCTATTTGTGGGAAGAAAAGGACGCAAATTTCGTTTGGTTACAAAATTGCATGACCGCGCAATTACCAGTTAAAGTAGTGCAGTGCGAAATTGAAAAAAGACCTCTGGTCCTTTGGCTGCCAAATGGTCCGGGGCTGAAGTGGTTAAATAGCACTGATTGCTGTATAAATGACAAATGTCCCAAAAATGTGTCAAAAATGTCCGATGTATCCGCCATAATGTCGAAGTCACAATAAAAATCGCTGATCGCCGCCATTACTAATAAAAAAAAAAATATTAATAAAAAATGCTATAAAACTATCCCCTATTTTGTAAACGCTATAACTTTTGCGCAAACTAATCAATAATCGCTAATTGCGATTTTTTTTACCAAAAATATGTAGAAGAATACGTATCGGCCTAAACTGAGGAAAAAAAAAAATTTTTATATATTTTTTGGGGATATTTATTATAGCAAAAAGTAAAAAATATTGCATTTTTTTCAAAATTGTCGCTCTATTTTTGTTTATAGCGCAAAAAATAAAAACCGCAGGGGCGATCAAATACCACCAAAAGAAAGCTCTATTTGTGGGAAAAAAAGGACGCCAATTTTGTTTTGGAGCCACGTCGCATGACCGCGCAATTGTTAGTTAAAGCGACGCAGTGCCGAATTGCAAAAAGGGGCCTGGTCCTTTGGCTGCCAATTGGTCCGGGGCTGAAGTGGTTAATCTGGGAAGACAAGCACTCTTCTTGAAAAGCCGTCCTGAAGCGGTGGTTCCTGTTTTCTCTCATGAGAGTTTAGTAGTTGGGCTTACATCTGCTTCAGCAACTTATGCTCAAATACTTTGAATTGCAGTGCTGGCGTAAATTTTCTTATGTACCCTGCCTGTGCTCACAGAATTAAGAATTTCAGTCTGCACTCCTCATATTATACAGCTGATAACAGTCTCAGACATGACTTCCACCGCTGTGATCTCTAATTATCCAGCTACATATACACATTAAAGCACCAGTAATTCCCAATCAACGACTCGGTGGGCGTGATGACATCAAAACTGTAGCTCCGCCCAATTGATCGTGACTTACTAGTGTTTTAATGTGACTCATCTGTCTACACTTGTAAGTAGTTTTTACCCTAATAAAAGCTGGATTTTATTAATTACTACACTATGAGAGATCTTCTTCCTCTTGCCCATCATTGAATTTTATTTGCCATATGGTGGATTGCTGCAGCCGGAAGGATGAGTTTCATCTGATACCTGGGAGTCATTATCCATCCATCCATCTTAAGATCTTGTAAGCAGCTTGTGACTGATGGTGCACATCTGGGTGAAGAGTGTCACTTATCTTGCTAGATTACTGGCATTTATTGGCACATTCAGTGGGACTTTTTAAAATAGATTTTCTGAGCACTCATATGAAGTTTTTGATTATGTGGGATGTCAGTGATTTGTGTTTCTGAGCACTTATATGTATTTATTTATCTTTTGTTCTCCACTTGATGAATTTCTATATATTTATTTATGCTTTTGCACTTTAATTGTTGGATAGCGCAACACATTTGGGTTTACAATTTTTTTTTAATATGTTTATGTGGATATTTGGTGAGTGCAGCTGTCACTGAAGTTTATTTTTGGTTTCTCTTGTGACACTTAGCAAAATAATTGTTTATCTTATACTTAGGAAATGTTTATAATTTCAGAAAAGGATCCCACTTTTTGCATTTTGCTACTTACCCCACAGGGACCCTACAGGAATAAAGTTTATGGCTACAGACATAAACCTGTATTGGCAGGAATGTAGTGAAAGAAAATAATTTCCAAATGGAAGATAAAGTGGATATATAATTTAAAGACATATGACACTTAATAATAATAAAGAGTGGGAAATAGTTTTATAGATAACAGGTAAATCGTGTGTCAAGTTTTAATATAAGTATTCATATCCTGCAAGATGGAGAGGGATTTTCTGCAATTGTTTGTATAAATGGAGTACAATAACATCAACCTTCCAGCCCCTGATGATGTCTGTTTGAAAAAAACACCCGGAATCAAAGTGTTTGAAACTGCCGCATGTGTGTACCTATACTGTGGAGACACTCAAATGGTACTGTATTCTTGGTTTAATATGCTTTTTATAAAGCATATGGTATTTTTCTATTTTATTTATTGACGGATACAGTGTCTTCTATTCTCGACCATAGTGTTATATAGTTTTTTTTCTGGCAGCCATTTTCCCTATGGTCTTGTTACTATGAGTGGCAGCCATTGCAGTGTATTTCTATGGGCCTGCTGTGCTTGGGCATTGGTGGGTGGTAGCCATGTCTTTGGGATATGGCACTGTTTCTTTCTCTACCAGCTGCTCTGTGAGCCCAGCGGCTGCCATTTTCTTGGTGTCTGGCTCTATGTTGTTAACAAGCCTTTGCTGGGCAGGGATTTGGCAGACATTCTCTTGTAGCCACGTGACAGCCTCCCAGCTCCCTCCGACCTCATCTGTTCATCAGGACAACTGTTCCCAAGCTTCCTGACTGCAGTGTGTGCTTCATGTGGCTCTTCAATCTGCCTCTCCTGCTGTGGAGCTGCTGCCCTCTCTGCTGGTGCCTGGTGTGGTGAGTCTTAGCGGGGTATTCCTCCAATGCTAGCCTGGTGTGATCTGTCCTTTAGGGGTTTACTTGCGACTAGTGAGCTTCCATGGTGGTGCCTTTGTTGTGAGTCCCTTTTTTGAGATGGAGTCTCAGGTTCAATTCTCCCCACCTGATACCGTCCTTGAGGCGGCAGATCCCTCGGGGTCCTCTGTTTCCATTGACATGCTGACGGAGGTCCTTGAGTCATTTGTTTCCCAGGTGGATGTGGAGTTAGGGTGTAGGGCAAGCAATAAGCGACCCGTCCTCTCCTGCTTCATCTGCTTTAACGGATGAAGCAGGAGTCCCGCTCTGCCACTGTGGATTGCTTGCAGGTCCAGCAGACAAGATCCCTGACCCTTTTGACAGTGAGAATGAGTCCTCTGCTGCTGCTGTTGCACATGAAAAGGCGCTGGTGGGCGCACTTATCACATGTGAGAAACCTTAAAGATGGAGGATGCCTCTGGGGCATTGCACAGCCACTGTAAAATATTTGTGTCTATTGTCTCTCAAATGATACACTCTAATTTATTTTTCAAGATAAAACCACCTTACCGTATTTTGCAGCCTAACTAAGCTTCTTACATGCTGACCAAACCAGTCTTGTCTCTTTCTATTTGCTGCCTATTTGCAGCCTAATAAAAACTCTTGCCTACTGTCCTGACAATTTCTACCCAACACAACAACAACAACTGAAGTCTATGTTTTGAATTATGCAGGATAAATTAGGGATACAGGAATGGGAGGGGGTTCTATCAATATGGGGTTATGGTTTTGAAGTTTTTCTGTATACCCTGTTTTGACATTTTAAATGTATAAACGTATGGGACAATGCAGCTTGAAAAAGATAGGGGACCCAGAGCATTGCCTAACCACAGATTTAGGTAAGTATTTGGGGCTTTTATATTTGTTTTTTTAATCATTTATTTTTTTTTTTTTTACTGGTGCAATGCCGGGAGCCTGCAGAATCTCTGCATAATAAAGCTGTCTGCTCATACCTCCGTACAGGCAGGCGGTTACTAAAGAGCAGAAAGATCAATGAACTCTGACAGTGCTCACCAGTACAGGCGTCTTTCTCAATTGCTCACAAATCTTAAAGAAACCACAATATGTTACCATGAAAAAAAAACCTGGCCCAATTCAGGCAAGCATTTGCACTAGTAGTTGTTTTAGTAGCAGTAACGACACATGCAACACGTTTAGGCAGCTCTTAGTACCACCACTTTAAGAACCTGTCTCTATGGCTGTGATAGATTCTTAAATAATTACCACCAGTTCCCATATTAGGAAACTTGGGGTAATTGAGTCCATCTCTGAGCTGAAATACAAAGAGACACAGGTGCTCAGAGTTGGGCATGTGTGTCCTGGGAAGCTGTCATGAATGTGACAATTTCCCAAGCAGGGTTCTGTCTCCGACCCCATTTAGCTATCAGCTTGTAAATTTACTGGGAGAAAGCTGAATGCAATCAAAGGAGTAGGGAGATTGGTTATGTCATTACCCAAATGTGGCAATGTACATATTTGGTAAATAACAAGTTATAGAGGAGAAAGGGTTGATAGGAAACTAGTCTCCAGGGCCACTGCGACTGTTGGGTGGTTGAAGCCTTATGGGAAAATGAGAGAAAGGTTTCCAATCAGGTCCGTCTTGCTTTTGCTTGACAGCACACAGTGGGTGGATTCCATAGGGGGAGTTTCATAGGACTGTTTCCTTTGCCCTGAATTTAGAAAATGAAAGGGTGTCTTTAAAACTAGTCAACTCTTCAAAGGAAAATGTTTGGCTGAAGATTGGCTTTAATCATAAGGTAGCCAACGTTTATTAAACATTGGCTACATCATTGGATACATAATTTCTTAGCCTTTATGGCTAGTTCACAGTAGTTACAGTAATTGCCATTTTTTCCATGCTGAATAAATGGCAGTCACTATAAAACAAGAAACTATAGAGCAAGGGACTATAGAAGTTAATTGTTTTCTGTTGTGATGTACGATGCAGTGCAGTGCAGAAAAATGCAGGCATATTGCATTTTTCTGCAGTGCACTGGATGGTACCATATGTCACTGCACTGCCACGCAATGCACCATGCTGGGACATATACGAAGTGTCATTTTGTGCATTTTGAATAAAGTACAAAAAAAGAAAACGTAATCAGTGCAATGCATGCATGCCCTCACGAGCACTCACTGCAGGGTATACCTGACAACTGTGTGCATGCTAAAACAGGACTATAATTATGAATGAACTATAAATACTGATGATGTAAACAATATAACCCTAAAATGTCTTTTAAAAAGATCTACGAGATTCTAAATGTTGTTGCATACTGCCTCTTGTCAGTTTAGAGTATTTTACTGTTAGCAATCATTAACACTTTGAAACTTGCAAAATTATATGTAATTTGGAGATGTTAGCAGTAATAACTACCATACGTGTGTTTCAAAGTAATGTTTATTACCATTTTATTACCATTCTACTACAGAAAAAGCGAAATAGCTGAATATTATCAGATTCTTTTTAGCTAACAAGAGAATTCTTCTAAAAGGACACATAATTACAGACACATTCTAGAAATAAGAGTCTTCAGATGTTGGGCAAACGTCAAATCTCTTCATCGGTTTTTAAAAGAAATGTGACAGAGGAGAAAATGTCATGAAATTATGGACCTGTATATATGTGCAATGCCAGAGGCCTGGATTAAGAGAGATCACGAATGATAATGAAGCTTTGCACTGTCATCAATGTCATGTAGACATAAGCAAAATTGCTTTGAATCTACTTATCTTCCACATTTTACACAACTAGATAAAACCTATGGCACACATGCAAAAGAATGCAGAAGCATGGTTTATTGAATGTGTTAAGTAGGGCTGTGGAAATTAAAGATTAATTCCTCAATTAATCTTAAATTTTTTTGATCGATCAAAATTTTTTTGATTGGTACTCACCTCTCCTCCGGCTTCCGGGTCTTCAGGGAGTTCCGTCGGAGATCCGGTGATGTCACAGACATTGACGTCACCGGACTCCTCCCCCCTTCTCCAAGTGCTAACAAAAGGAAGAGGGGAGGAGTCCGGTGACGTTGAAGTTCTGATTGAAAGTAATGCGTACGGGGGAGGAGCTACACATGACGTCACCCACTGCTGCCCTACGGAACTAACACGATTGTCGGCTTTACATGCTGTGTTTTTATCATCTTTATGTGAGTAGTTTGTGTTTGAACACAAAAATTAAATCTTAAACTTAAGCGGTGAGCACTTAGACCTTTTCTTTCTACCCGTGACCTTGCGTCCTTGCTGAGATCTAAGGAGACATGAGAGAAGTTTATGGTCCGTGTTAACCTTTTTGACACCAGCTTGCATGACCATCTGTTTGCACAGGGGTTCATGCCATAAGGTGAGAGTGATTAGTTAGACCGGAGGGGGACGGATTGTCACGCTACTGTGGAAAAAAAAATTACTTACGTCAGTGCTATAGTTTGAATTTAAAACATATTTGTGTAAACTGTGAAGTTAAGTCATGGATTGTTGAAACTAACTAGTGTCGGGTGATTGTATATAGTGTATACCACATTTACCACTGACGAATGCAGAGTTGCAATGCAAGGAGATCAGCTAAAAGTAGTTGGATCTGTATGTGCGTTATAATTATTCGAAATTAGTCGATTAATCGGTTTAAAAAAAAAATTGATTAATCGAACACGAAAATTTTAATCAGTAACAGTCCTAGTGTCAAATGTAGGTTCTCTAAAAACTGACATTCAGTTGTATGTAATCTATTGGAAAATGCAATGGTAAAATGTCCCCACCACAGTTCCTTGACCTTTTCTGCTGTTCTTGGTGCAACATGTGGTTTGTTTAACAGCTTTCATTCTGCCACTTGTCCCATCGCCCCCCCATTGTCATCTGTCACCCAACAGTCACCCCATAAAGTGCACCTGTCACATAAGAGACTGCCATCAGTGACCGTCAGAGGTGCACCCGTCACCCATCAGTGACTGCGCCCTGTCACCTGTCACCCATCACAAGTCACCCATCAGTGACTGTCAGCAGCGCACCCGTCACCCATCAGTGACCTTCCCTGTCACTCATCACCCATCAGTGACTGTCAGCAGTGCACCCATCACCCATCAGTGACTGTGGCCTGTCATCCATCACCCGTTACCCATCAGTGACCGTCAGCTGTGCACCCATCACCCATCAGTGACTGTGACATGTCACCCATCTGTGACCATCATCCGTCACCATCCGTGGCCTGTCACCCATCAGTGACCATCGCCTGTCACCCATCAGTGACCATTGCCTGTCACACCATCATCACCTATCAGTGAAAGTCACCTGCAACCCATCGCACAGCCCATCAGTAACCATCACCTGCCACCTGTCACACAGCCATCAGCGACATGTCCAAAAGATTATATACTAGTAAGGAGGCATTCCAGATCCTCTCCATGACTGATGAGAGCAGTGGGGAGTTCTCATCAGATTCCAATTCTTCCCCTTACACTTAATGATACGTGTGTCTTGAATAGGGATGGGCCCGGTGCTCGATGCGAACCCACGTTCGCATCGAGCACCGGGCGTTCGCTCGCTCGGCGAGCCCAGAACTATTTTGGCCGCTCGCATCACGTTCGTGTGATGCGAGCGGCCCCGCAATGCATTGCGGCCGGCGCGGCCGGCGCAGTGCATTGCTGGCTGATGATTGGCCAAGCATGCACTGTGACCCCGCATGCTTGGCCAATCCCAGCCCCGGAAACTCGAAGAGCCATAATTGGCTACAGGCAGGACGCCTGTAGCCAATTACAGCTCAGGGGCTGTAGTACACGCCCCCCCCTATAAAAGGCCGCCACGCCGTCTGCGCCGGTCACATGCTGTTCCGGCGCAGATAGAGCAGGCTAGATCTGTGACACTCTGCTGGATTTAGTTAGTTAGAGAGATTTACTTAGAGAGATTGAGTTAGATAGATTCATTCATTTAGATTGATTTAGAAAGAGGGGCTTGTAGTGTGTTCGTGGCAGGCAGGCAGAGCTCCTATATTTTGTTCCCAGAAGCACCTATAGGACTTGTAGTGTGTTCGTGGCAGGCAGGCAGAGCTCCTATATTTTGTTCCCAGAAGCACCTATAGGACTTGTAGTGTGTTCCTGGCAGGCAGGCAGAGCTCCTATATTTTGTTCCCAGAAGCACCTATAGGACTTGTAGTGTGTTCGTGGCAGGCAGGCAGAGCTCCTATATTTTGTTCCCAGAAGCACCTATAGGACTTGTAGTGTGTTCCTGGCAGGCAGGCAGAGCTCCTATATTTTGTTCCCAGAAGCACCTATAGGACTTGTAGTGTGTTCGTGGCAGGCAGGCAGAGCTCCTATATTTTGTTCCCAGAAGCACCTATAGGACTTGTAGTGTGTTCCTGGCAGGCAGGCAGAGCTCCTATATTTTGTTCCCAGAAGCACCTATAGGACTTGAAGTGTGTTAGTCCAATCACACAGAGATCATATATTTTGTTCCCAGAAGCACCTATAGGACTTAAAGTGTGTTAGTCCAATCACACAGAGATCATATATTTTGTTCCCAGAAGCACCTATAGGACTTGAAGTGTGTTAGTCCAATCACACAGAGATCATATATTTTGTTCCCAGAAGCACCTATAGGACTTGAAGTGTGTTAGTCCCATCACACAGACCTATATTTTCTTCCCAGAAGCACCTATAGGACTTGAAGTGTGTTAGTCCAATCGCACAGAGATCTTATATTTTGTTCCCAGAAGCACCTATAGGACTTGAAGTGTGTTAGTCCCATCACACAGAGATCATATATTTTCTTCCCAGAAGCACCTATAGGACTTGAAGTGTGTTAGTCCCATCACACAGAGATCATATATTTTCTTCCCAGAAGCACCTATAGGACTTGAAGTGTGTTAGTCCCATCACACAGAGATCATATATTTTCTTCCCAGAAGCACCTATAGGACTTGAAGTGTGTTAGTCCAATCACACAGAGGTCATATATTTTGTTCCCAGAAGCACCTATAGGACTTGAAGTGTGTTAGTCCCATCACACAGAGATCATATATTTTCTTCCCAGAAGCACCTATAGGACTTGAAGTGTGTTAGTCCAATCACACAGAGATCATATATTTTGTTCCCAGAAGCACCTATAGGACTTGAAGTGTGTTAGTCCCATCACACAGACCTATATTTTCTTCCCAGAGGCACCTATAGGACTTGAAGTGTGTTAGTCCAATCACACAGAGATCTTATATTTTGTTCCCAGAAGCACCTATAGGACTTGAAGTGTGTTAGTCCCATCACACAGAGATCATATATTTTCTTCCCAGAAGCACCTATAGGACTTGAAGTGTGTTAGTCCCATCACACAGAGATCATATATTTTCTTCCCAGAAGCACCTATAGGACTTGAAGTGTGTTAGTCCCATCACACAGAGATCATATATTTTCTTCCCAGAAGCACCTATAGGACTTGAAGTGTGTTAGTCCAATCACACAGAGATCATATATTTTGTTCCCAGAAGCACCTATAGGACTTGAAGTGTGTTAGTCCCATCACACAGACCTATATTTTCTTCCCAGAGGCACCTATAGGACTTGAAGTGTGTTAGTCCCATCACACAGAGATCATATATTTTCTTCCCAGAAGCACCTATAGGACTTGAAGTGTGTTAGTCCCATCACACAGAGATCATATATTTTCTTCCCAGAAGCACCTATAGGACTTGAAGTGTGTTAGTCCAATCACACAGAGATCATATATTTTGTTCCCAGAAGCACCTATAGGACTTGAAGTGTGTTAGTCCCATCACACAGAGATCATATATTTTGTTCCCAGAAGCACCTATAGGACTTGAAGTGTGTTAGTCCCATCACACAGAGATCATATATTTTGATCCCAGAAGCACCTATAGGACTTGAAGTGTGTTAGTCCAATCACACAGAGATCATATATTTTGTTCCCAGAAGCACCTATAGGACTTGAAGTGTGTTAGTCCCATCACACAGACCTATATTTTCTTCCCAGAAGCACCTATAGGACTTGAAGTGTGTTAGTCCAATCACACAGAGATCTTATATTTTGTTCCCAGAAGCACCTATAGGACTTGAAGTGTGTTAGTCCCATCACACAGACATCATATATTTTGTTCCCAGAAGCACCTATAGGACTTGAAGTGTGTTAGTCCCATCACACAGAGATCATATATTTTCTTCCCAGAAGCACCTATAGGACTTGAAGTGTGTTAGTCCCATCACACAGAGATCATATATTTTCTTCCCAGAAGCACCTATAGGACTTGAAGTGTGTTAGTCCAATCACACAGAGATCATATATTTTGTTCCCAGAAGCACCTATAGGACTTGAAGTGTGTTAGTCCCATCACACAGAGATCATATATTTTCTTCCCAGAAGCACCTATAGGACTTGAAGTGTGTTAGTCCAATCACACAGAGATCATATATTTTGTTCCCAGAAGCACCTATAGGACTTGAAGTGTGTTAGTCCCATCACACAGACCTATATTTTCTTCCCAGAGGCACCTATAGGACTTGAAGTGTGTTAGTCCAATCACACAGAGATCTTATATTTTGTTCCCAGAAGCACCTATAGGACTTGAAGTGTGTTAGTCCCATCACACAGAGATCATATATTTTCTTCCCAGAAGCACCTATAGGACTTGAAGTGTGTTAGTCCCATCACACAGAGATCATATATTTTCTTCCCAGAAGCACCTATAGGACTTGAAGTGTGTTAGTCCCATCACACAGAGATCATATATTTTCTTCCCAGAAGCACCTATAGGACTTGAAGTGTGTTAGTCCAATCACACAGAGATCATATATTTTGTTCCCAGAAGCACCTATAGGACTTGAAGTGTGTTAGTCCCATCACACAGACCTATATTTTCTTCCCAGAGGCACCTATAGGACTTGAAGTGTGTTAGTCCCATCACACAGAGATCATATATTTTCTTCCCAGAAGCACCTATAGGACTTGAAGTGTGTTAGTCCCATCACACAGAGATCATATATTTTCTTCCCAGAAGCACCTATAGGACTTGAAGTGTGTTAGTCCAATCACACAGAGATCATATATTTTGTTCCCAGAAGCACCTATAGGACTTAAAGTGTGTTAGTCCCATCACACAGAGATCATATATTTTCTTCCCAGAAGCACCTATAGGACTTGAAGTGTGTTAGTCCAATCACACAGAGATCTTATATTTTGTTCCCAGAAGCACCTATAGGACTTGAAGTGTGTTAGTCCCATCACACAGAGATCATATATTTTCTTCCCAGAAGCACCTATAGGACTTGAAGTGTGTTAGTCCCATCACACAGAGATCATATATTTTCTTCCCAGAAGCACCTATAGGACTTGAAGTGTGTTAGTCCCATCACACAGAGATCATATATTTTCTTCCCAGAAGCACCTATAGGACTTGAAGTGTGTTAGTCCAATCACACAGAGATCATATATTTTGTTCCCAGAAGCACCTATAGGACTTGAAGTGTGTTAGTCCCATCACACAGACCTATATTTTCTTCCCAGAGGCACCTATAGGACTTGAAGTGTGTTAGTCCCATCACACAGAGATCATATATTTTCTTCCCAGAAGCACCTATAGGACTTGAAGTGTGTTAGTCCCATCACACAGAGATCATATATTTTCTTCCCAGAAGCACCTATAGGACTTGAAGTGTGTTAGTCCAATCACACAGAGATCATATATTTTGTTCCCAGAAGCACCTATAGGACTTGAAGTGTGTTAGTCCCATCACACAGAGATCATATATTTTGTTCCCAGAAGCACCTATAGGACTTGAAGTGTGTTAGTCCCATCACACAGAGATCATATATTTTGATCCCAGAAGCACCTATAGGACTTGAAGTGTGTTAGTCCAATCACACAGAGATCATATATTTTGTTCCCAGAAGCACCTATAGGACTTGAAGTGTGTTAGTCCCATCACACAGACCTATATTTTCTTCCCAGAAGCACCTATAGGACTTGAAGTGTGTTAGTCCAATCACACAGAGATCTTATATTTTGTTCCCAGAAGCACCTATAGGACTTGAAGTGTGTTAGTCCCATCACACAGACATCATATATTTTGTTCCCAGAAGCACCTATAGGACTTGAAGTGTGTTAGTCCCATCACACAGAGATCATATATTTTCTTCCCAGAAGCACCTATAGGACTTGAAGTGTGTTAGTCCCATCACACAGAGATCATATATTTTTCTTCCCAGAAGCACCTATAGGACTTGAAGTGTGTTAGTCCAATCACACAGAGATCATATATTTTGTTCCCAGAAGCACCTATAGGACTTGAAGTGTGTTAGTCCCATCACACAGAGATCATATATTTTCTTCCCAGAAGCACCTATAGGACTTGAAGTGTGTTAGTCCAATCACACAGAGATCATATATTTTGTTCCCAGAAGCACCTATAGGACTTGAAGTGTGTTAGTCCCATCACACAGACCTATATTTTCTTCCCAGAGGCACCTATAGGACTTGAAGTGTGTTAGTCCAATCACACAGAGATCTTATATTTTGTTCCCAGAAGCACCTATAGGACTTGAAGTGTGTTAGTCCCATCACACAGAGATCATATATTTTCTTCCCAGAAGCACCTATAGGACTTGAAGTGTGTTAGTCCCATCACACAGAGATCATATATTTTCTTCCCAGAAGCACCTATAGGACTTGAAGTGTGTTAGTCCCATCACACAGAGATCATATATTTTCTTCCCAGAAGCACCTATAGGACTTGAAGTGTGTTAGTCCAATCACACAGAGATCATATATTTTGTTCCCAGAAGCACCTATAGGACTTGAAGTGTGTTAGTCCCATCACACAGACCTATATTTTCTTCCCAGAGGCACCTATAGGACTTGAAGTGTGTTAGTCCCATCACACAGAGATCATATATTTTCTTCCCAGAAGCACCTATAGGACTTGAAGTGTGTTAGTCCCATCACACAGAGATCATATATTTTCTTCCCAGAAGCACCTATAGGACTTGAAGTGTGTTAGTCCAATCACACAGAGATCATATATTTTGTTCCCAGAAGCACCTATAGGACTTAAAGTGTGTTAGTCCCATCACACAGAGATCATATATTTTCTTCCCAGAAGCACCTATAGGACTTGAAGTGTGTTAGTCCAATCACACAGAGATCATATATTTTGTTCCCAGAAGCACCTATAGGACTTGAAGTGTGTTAGTCCCATCACACAGACCTATATTTTCTTCCCAGAGGCACCTATAGGACTTGAAGTGTGTTAGTCCAATCACACAGAGATCTTATATTTTGTTCCCAGAAGCACCTATAGGACTTGAAGTGTGTTAGTCCCATCACACAGAGATCATATATTTTCTTCCCAGAAGCACCTATAGGACTTGAAGTGTGTTAGTCCCATCACACAGAGATCATATATTTTCTTCCCAGAAGCACCTATAGGACTTGAAGTGTGTTAGTCCAATCACACAGAGATCATATATTTTCTTCCCAGAAGCACCTATAGGACTTGAAGTGTGTTAGTCCCATCACACAGAGATCATATATTTTCTTCCCAGAAGCACCTATAGGACTTGAAGTGTGTTAGTCCAATCACACAGAGATCATATATTTTGTTCCCAGAAGCACCTATAGGACTTGAAGTGTGTTAGTCCCATCACACAGACCTATATTTTCTTCCCAGAGGCACCTATAGGACTTGAAGTGTGTTAGTCCCATCACACAGAGATCATATATTTTGTTCCCAGAAGCACCTATAGGACTTGAAGTGTGTTAGTCCCATCACACAGAGATCATATATTTTGTTCCCAGAAGCACCTATAGGACTTGAAGTGTGTTAGTCCCATCACACAGAGATCATATATTTTGATCCCAGAAGCACCTATAGGACTTGAAGTGTGTTAGTCCAATCACACAGAGATCATATATTTTGTTCCCAGAAGCACCTATAGGACTTGAAGTGTGTTAGTCCCATCACACAGACCTATATTTTCTTCCCAGAAGCACCTATAGGACTTGAAGTGTGTTAGTCCAATCACACAGAGATCTTATATTTTGTTCCCAGAAGCACCTATAGGACTTGAAGTGTGTTAGTCCCATCACACAGAGATCATATATTTTCTTCCCAGAAGCACCTATAGGACTTGAAGTGTGTTAGTCCCATCACACAGAGATCATATATTTTCTTCCCAGAAGCACCTATAGGACTTGAAGTGTGTTAGTCCCATCACACAGAGATCATATATTTTCTTCCCAGAAGCACCTATAGGACTTGAAGTGTGTTAGTCCAATCACACAGAGATCATATATTTTGTTCCCAGAAGCACCTATAGGACTTGAAGTGTGTTAGTCCCATCACACAGAGATCATATATTTTCTTCCCAGAAGCACCTATAGGACTTGAAGTGTGTTAGTCCAATCACACAGAGATCATATATTTTGTTCCCAGAAGCACCTATAGGACTTGAAGTGTGTTAGTCCCATCACACAGACCTATATTTTCTTCCCAGAGGCACCTATAGGACTTGAAGTGTGTTAGTCCAATCACACAGAGATCTTATATTTTGTTCCCAGAAGCACCTATAGGACTTGAAGTTTGTTAGTCCCATCACACAGAGATCATATATTTTCTTCCCAGAAGCACCTATAGGACTTGAAGTGTGTTAGTCCCATCACACAGAGATCATATATTTTCTTCCCAGAAGCACCTATAGGACTTGAAGTGTGTTAGTCCCATCACACAGAGATCATATATTTTCTTCCCAGAAGCACCTATAGGACTTGAAGTGTGTTAGTCCAATCACACAGAGATCATATATTTTGTTCCCAGAAGCACCTATAGGACTTGAAGTGTGTTAGTCCCATCACACAGACCTATATTTTCTTCCCAGAGGCACCTATAGGACTTGAAGTGTGTTAGTCCCATCACACAGAGATCATATATTTTCTTCCCAGAAGCACCTATAGGACTTGAAGTGTGTTAGTCCCATCACACAGAGATCATATATTTTCTTCCCAGAAGCACCTATAGGACTTGAAGTGTGTTAGTCCAATCACACAGAGATCATATATTTTGTTCCCAGAAGCACCTATAGGACTTGAAGTGTGTTAGTCCCATCACACAGAGATCATATATTTTGATCCCAGAAGCACCTATAGGACTTGAAGTGTGTTAGTCCCATCACACAGACCTATATTTTCTTCCCAGAGGCACCTATAGGACTTGAAGTGTGTTAGTCCCATCACACAGAGATCATATATTTTGTTCCCAGAAGCACCTATAGGACTTGAAGTGTGTTAGTCCCATCACACAGAGCTCCTCTATTTTCTTTGCAGAAGCACCCACAGGACTTCTAGTGTGTTAGTGGCATCACACAGAGCTCCTCTATTTTCTTTGCAGAAGCACCCATAGGACTTCTAGTGTGTTAGTGGCATCACACAGAGCTCCTATATTTTCTTCTCAGCAGCACCCACAGGACTTCTAGTGTGTTAGTGGCATCACACAGAGCTCCTCTATTTTCTTTGCAGAAGCACCCATAGGACTTCTAGTGTGTTAGTGGCATCACACAGAGCTCCTCTATTTTCTTTGCAGAAGCACCCATAGGACTTCTAGTGTGTTAGTGGCATCACACAGAGCTCCTCTATTTTCTTTGCAGAAGCACCCATAGGACTTCTAGTGTGTTAGTGGCATCACACAGAGCTCCTCTATTTTCTTTGCAGAAGCACCCATAGGACTTCTAGTGTGTTAGTGGCATCACACAGAGCTCCTATATTTTCTTCTCAGCAGCACCCACAGGACTTCTAGTGTGTTAGTGGCATCACACAGAGCTCCTCTATTTTCTTTGCAGAAGCACCCATAGGACTTCTAGTGTGTTAGTGGCATCACACAGAGCTCCTATATTTTCTTTGCAGAAGCACCCATAGGACTTCTAGTGTGTTAGTGGCATCACACAGAGCTCCTATATTTTCTTCTCAGCAGCACCCACAGGACTTCTAGTGTGTTAGTGGCATCACACAGAGCTCCTCTATTTTCTTTGCAGAAGCACCCATAGGACTTCTAGTGTGTTAGTGGCATCACACAGAGCTCCTCTATTTTTTTTGCAGAAGCACCCATAGGACTTCTAGTGTGTTAGTGGCATCACACAGAGCTCCTCTATTTTCTTCTCAGCAGCACCCACAGGACTTCTAGTGTGTTAGTGGCATCACACAGAGCTCCTCTATTTTCTTTGCAGAAGCACCCATAGGACTTCTAGTGTGTTAGTGGCATCACACAGAGCTCCTCTATTTTCTTTGCAGAAGCACCCATAGGACTTCTAGTGTGTTAGTGGCATCACACAGAGCTCCTATATTTTCTTCTCAGCAGCACCCACAGGACTTCTAGTGTGTTAGTGGCATCACACAGAGCTCCTATATATTCTTCTCAGCAGCACCCACAGGACTACCGACTACAATGGCTGGAAGACCGCCAAGGGGAGGCAGAGCGTGCAGAGCCAAGAACACAGGGCAGGCAGGCTCTGTTTCTAGTGGACGTGGCCGTGGACGTGGACGTGGTCGTGCATCGTCATCAGCACGTGGCCATGGGACACGCGCGTCTTTGTTTTCGGCAGCTGGACATGTGGAGCCGCATCATGCTGAAGGCTTGGTAGAATGGATGACCAAGCCCTCCTCATCCTCCTCATCCTCTCTCACCCAGGCTCAGGGTACTGGCAGAGCATCATCAGCCACCCCTTCCCTAGACCCACCATGTCCTCCTGAGGAGTCCCCCGAACTCTTTGAGCACAGTGTTGGGTACATGCTCCAGGAGGATGCCCAACGATTCGAAGGCTCGGATGATGATACCCAGCTTGAGGAATCTGGCAGTACTGTTCCACCAGCTGCAGCTTACTGCCAGGTTTGCTCTAGTGGTGAAGAGGGAGGGGATGATGAGGTCACTGACTCCACGTGGGTGCCTGAAGGGAGAGAGGATGAGGAGGAGGACGAGGAGGAGGAGGATGCGGCGTCACATGTCCAACGAGGCAGGGTGCCCCCTGGAGGCCAGGTAGAGGCCAGCACAGCAACTGTACAACACCGCAGAGCTCCGCCTGTGCAGGGCGCTGCCTCTGCACGTTATCAGAAAAGTTCTTTGGTGTGGGCCTTTTTTGAGACGAGTGCAGCAGATCGCACCACTGCTATTTGCAATATTTGTCTCAAACGTATCTCGCGTGGCCAAAACATCAGCCGCTTGGGCACCACAAGCATGACCAGACATATGGCGACCTGCCATGCAGCTCGTTGGCAGGCACACATAAAAGACCCACACCAAAGAACTAAGCGGACCTCTCCTTGCTCCTCCTCAGCTGGGATCTCCATCCCCACTACACCTTCAGTCCTCTCTGAAAGCTGCTCTGAGAGGACTGAAGGTGTAGAATTAGGTGTGTCACAACCAAGTACTTGCAGTACACCGACGTCCGATTGCAGCAGGCAAATTTCCCTGCCCCAGCTGCTGGACCGTAGAAAGAAGTACACTCCCAGCCATCCACATGCCCAGCGGTTGAATGCTAGCCTGGCTAAATTGCTAGCACTTCAACTGCTGCCTTTTCAGTTGGTAGACTCGGCCCCCTTCCGTGAGTTTGTTCAATGTGCGGTTCCTCAGTGGCAGGTTCCCAAACGCCACTTTTTCTCACGGAAGGCGATTCCGTCTCTCTACCGGCATGTGGAGGGCAATGTCCATGCCTCGCTGGACAGGGCGGTCAGCGGTAAGGTGCATATTACCGCTGACTCATGGTCCAGCAGGCATGGACAGGGACGGTACCTTTCTTTCACGGCCCATTGGGTCACTCTATTGGCAACTGGGAGGGATGCAGGACAAGGTGCAGTAGTGTTGGAGGTTGTTCCGCCACCACGCCTCCAAAACGCTACTACTGCTACTGGTTGTGACACACCTCTCTCCTCCACCCCCTCCTCTTCTTCTTCCTCCAGTGCTCTGTCCTTGGAACCAGCGGTGCTCCGTAGGCGTACAAGGGGCTACGCAAGTACGCAGGCAAAAAGATGCCATGCCGTGCTTGCGCTGGTGTGTTTGGGGGACAGGAGCCACACTGGGCCAGAGGTTCTGGCAGCTCTGCAGGGGCAGGCCGAGAGGTGGTTGACGCCACGTCAGCTTAAGCCAGGAATGGTCGTTTCTGACAATGGCACCAACCTCCTCTCCGCCCTGCGACAGGGGCAGCTCACCCATGTGCCCTGCATGGCTCACGTCCTCAACCTGGTGGTGCAGCGGTTCTTGGGCAGGTTCCCAGGCTTACAGGATGTCCTGAGGCAGGCCAGGAAAGTCTGTGTGCATTTCCGCCGATCTTATAATGCCAGTGCTCGGCTGACTGAGCTGCAAAAGGAGCTGAACCTGCCCAAGAACCGCTTAATATGTGACATGCCCACCAGGTGGAACTCAACGTTGGCCATGCTGCAGCGACTGCACACGCAGCAGAGGGCCATCAATGAGTACCTTTGCGACTACGGCACCAGGACAGGGTCAGGGGAGCTTGGTTTTTTTTCCCCACGTCAGTGGAGCATGATCAGGGATGCATGCACTGTCCTCTCACCATTTGAGGAGGCCACGAGGATGGTGAGCAGTGACAGTGCATGCATCAGTGACACTGTCCCTCTTGTCCACCTGTTGGAGCATACGCTGCGTGGGATAATGGACAGGGCACTTGAGGCAGAACAGAGGCAGGAAGAGGAGGACTTCCTTGCCTCTCAAGGCCCCCTTTATCCGGACAGTGTTCCTCCTGTCCCACCCATCACACAGGAAGAGGATGAGGAGGAGGAGGAGGAGGAGGAGGAGGAGGATTGTGTGAGCATGGAGGTGGAGCCTGGCACTCAGCATCAGCAGCAGCAGTCTTTTAGGGATGATGTACAGTCCCAACAAACCAGTGGACTTGTACGTGGCTGGGAGGAGGTGGCTGGCGATCATGTCATCCTCAGTGACCCAGAAGACTCCGGACCGAATGCCTCAGCTAACCTACGCTGCATGGCCTCCCTGATCCTGCAAAGCCTGCGGAAGGATCCTCGTGTTCTTCGGATCAAGGAGAGGGACCATTACTGGCTGGCCACTCTCCTTGATCCGCGGTACAAGGGTAAGGTTGCGGACCTTATCTTGCCATCGCAGAGGGAGCAGAGGATGAGACATCTCAGGGAGGCCTTGCAGAAAGGTCTGTGCAACGCGTTCCCAGAAACTGGGAGGCTACAAACTCCTGGTCCTGGGCGACGAGTTGCTGAGGCTTCGGTCAGTGGCAGAAGGAGCGGTGGGGAAGGTGGACGTCTGACCGATGCGTTCAGACAATTTTTTAGTCCGCAGCCCCAAGGTATGATCGGTTCCAGCAACCATCGCCAGCGTCTGATATACATGGTGCAGGAATACCTTGGGGCAAGGTCAGACTTGGACACCTTTCCCACCGAAAATCCTCTGGCTTACTGGGTCCTGAGGATGGATCACTGGCCAGAGCTTGCACAGTATGCAATTGAGCTACTGGCCTGTCCTGCCTCCAGCGTTCTTTCCGAACGCACATTCAGTGCTGCTGGAGGATTTGTGACTGATCATAGGGTGCGCCTGTCCACCGCCTCGGTTGATCGACTGACCTTCATCAAAATGAATCAGTCTTGGATCACCACCAGCTACCAGGCACCTGAGGCGGATATAACCGAATAATTTTTAATGTCACATCACATCCCTTCAAGACTGCCTATGCTGATGCTGAGTGACTGTCCTCTTATGTTCACTGACTATCCTCTTCCTCCTCCTCAATGATCCATGCCACCACACCAGTGCCTAAGGCACAATTTTTCAGCCCCTGTTTAACAGGGGCGTGTACATACAATTTTTATAAAAAAATGCTTCGCAACACTGTGCTCCAAGTACAGTATCTGTGAGGGGTTGCAGTGTTGTGGCACCAGCACCAGTGCCTAAGGCACAATTTTTCAGCCCCTGTTTAACAGGGGCGTGTACTTACAATTTTTTAAAAAAATGCTTCGCAACACGTGTGACTGCTGTGCTCCAAGTACAGTATCTGTGAGGGGTTGCAGTGTTGTGGCACCACACCAGTGCCTAAGGCACAATTTTTCAGCCCCTGTTTAACAGGGGCGTGTACATACAATTTTTATAAAAAAATGCTTCGCAACACTGTGCTCCAAGTACAGTATCTGTGAGGGGTTGCAGTGTTGTGGCACCAGCACCAGTGCCTAAGGCACAATTTTTCAGCCCCTGTTTAACAGGGGCGTGTACTTACAATTTTTTAAAAAAATGCTTCGCAACACGTGTGACTGCTGTGCTCCAAGTACAGTATCTGTGAGGGGTTGCAGTGTTGTGGCACCAGCACCAGTGCCTAAGGCACAATTTTTCAGCCCCTGTTTAACAGGGGCGTGTACATACAATTTTTATAAAAAAATGCTTCGCAACAATGTGCTCCAAGTACAGTATCTGTGAGGGGTTGCAGTGTTGTGGCACCAGCACCAGTGCCTAAGGCACAATTTTTCAGCCCCTGTTTAACAGGGGCGTGTACTTACAATTTTTTAAAAAAATGCTTCGCAACACGTGTGACTGCTGTGCTCCAAGTACAGTATCTGTGAGGGGTTGCAGTGTTGTGGCACCAGCACCAGTGCCTAAGGCACAATTTTTCAGCCCCTGTTTAACAGGGGCGGGTAATTACAAATCTTGATCTAATAGTTCACAGCAGGGCCCATTCCTGCGCCCACCAAGAGTAACTATGAGGGCCTACAGTCTTGTGGCAACACCGTCCACCACCACCGCCAAAGGCCCAATTTTTCTGCCCTGTTCATCAGGTGCTTGCAATTACAAATCTTGATCTAATAACTCACAGCAGGGCCCATTCCTGCGCCCACCAAGAGTAACTGTGAGAGCTTACAGTCTTGTGGCAACACCGTCCACCACCACCACCACCACCCCCAATTTTTCTGCCCTGTTCAACAGGTGCATGCAATTACAAATCTTGATCTATTAACTCACAGCAGGGCCCATTCCTGTGCCCACCAGTCTTGTGGCTACACCAACATCTAATAGGGCAAATTTCTGCAGAGTATATACGCCAGGCCCCTACTTTCATACATCCAACTTACAAACGACTCCTACTTGCAAATGGAAAGAGAAAACAGGAAGTGAGAGGAAATCTACCCCTAGGAAGGGAAATTCTATCCTGTTAGATTTAATTTGGGAAAAAGGTATCTCCTCTCTACTGATACTTTATCACCAATCCTTGTTTCAATTAAAACCCCACTTTTTCCAAAAACATTTGTCATTGGGACGGAAAGTGAGGTGACATGTTCTGAACAGATGTGCAAAGACAGCAAATGTTACAGGGGTGATAACCCCTCCCTATGTTCTCCAAAAAGCTTAAAAATAGATTTTTTTGGGATGGAGCTACACTTCATAATGTACCTGTTCAGATTCTACTTAAGAACAAACCTAAAGCCGCAAGTGGTTTTAAATGGCTTCTTTTTTTCCTTTACAAATGACATTTTGTGCAAGGACAGTTCTAAACACGGGAAACACATGCCACTTCACAGGCATACTTTAGACACCCCCCAGGTACCATATTTAAAGGAAAATTTCACTTTTTTTTTTTCACTTTATGCATCATTAAAATGACTGCTCCCGAAAAAACGTTAGTTTTTTAAAAGTTCTTTTTGCATTGATATATGTCCCCTGGGGCAGGACCCGGGTCCCCAAACCTGTTTTATGACATTAACATGCATATTGGCCGTTGTAATTAGCACTTTTGATTTCGAACGTTCGCGTCCATTATAACGTATAGGGTTCGAAAATTTGCGCAAACTTTCGGTCCGTTCGAAGGTTCTGGTGCGAACCGAACCCGGGGGTGTTCGGCTCATCCCTAGTCTTGAATATGTGTCCTGTCTCCATTTTGCTATACTGTGGCCATTTCTAACTTATTATTTTTTTTCTTCCTGTACAAACCCTTCAAAAAAGTTGTACAAAACAACTTTTGCAATGAAAATACTTTACATTACCCCTGCTATTTCATAACACACTATTTTAATCAACTGGTTATTCAGCTAAGAGCATTTACCCAACTATTAACTCATATTATAATGGAAATATAGACAGTCTACTACCTCCCCGTTACACTACATTCATAATAATAGTAATAATGAGGCAAACAATGTGTACTCTATTCATGAAACCTTTAGAAAAACTATCTTTGTATTGCTAGAACCAGACCCACAGTTTTTTTTTTTTCCTTTTTAGAGTATTTGTTTAATCCGTTGTGCTAGCCAGTTGCCAAGAGTAATACTCTATATGAGTTTTGGAATGTTTTATTCCATGTATAGACACAACTGTACCCAGGAGCTTGCTTGGCAATTGCTTATTGAGCTTAATGTGTATACAAAGACAAAAAACTTTTTTTTTAAGTCTTGGATAGAGTGAAAAATTATTAGAAACCTTGTTAGGTTTGTATTGCTATCTGTGACCCTATTGGGGACATTCACTTTCTATATTTGTCACTGGAACTAAAAATGAGGGAAATCTAAATTTTTGCATTGCCACTGTAATAGTAAGCACAGGAAAATATTCCACTGAGTTATTTGTTTTAAGACAACTATCTAAAAGAAGATTTACTTCACTTTGGAGGTATTTTCTCTCACTTCCTGTTGTGTTTACAAAGAAGGAAGTAAAAAGAAATCTATTGAACAGTACACAAATGACAAAAATAATGTAAAAAAAAAAAAAAGACTTGGCTTTAGATATACTTTAAAAAGAAAAAAATTGGGGAAGATTTCCCTTTTCATTTTATATTTAAAGAAGAGTGTAGAGTTTCCTTTTGATTTTAGTCTTTTACTCTATTCCGGCTTTTCAGTGCATTTATGTGCATTTTTTACTCCCTATGCAAGCCATACATACCCAGTGCCAGTTCTTATAGGTACCTACAAATGTGAGTGTAATTTTTTTTTACAATATTTCTTAGTGTTTTAATAAAATGTAATGGTCTTAAGCTTTGAGAACCTCCCTGGTATTTTTTTTGCATGCATGATGGTACACATCTGAGAAAGACCCATATGAACAAGCCATTGGAGACTTAGGGATATATCCACAAATACAAGTGATACTGACTTGACTAGCAATAGTAATTCAACCAATTGTGGTGAGTGTCTGCTTGTATGGGAACACTGGAGGCACTAAGAAGTGGAGCACCTGTTTTGTTTACATCTGCATGAGCGCTCTTATATTTGGGACTTTTTACTGTTTATATGATTAATTAGCCTTATTGGTATTACTATAGCATGTCTTTTATGTCATGCTTTATATTCTGAATATATAAGGTGTGGCGCTCAAAATGTTCAATGATGAATACCGAACATTTAGTGTGAAATGGAATATATTAGTGTAATAAATATATATCAAATTAGTATTAAAAAATAAGTATATATAAATGATCAATATTAGAATGTAAAAATTCTATATATGATACCTGACATCACAAAGTGACCATAATATAACTCAAAAGAATCATACAAGTGACAATTATAAAAACTCAAATAAGTGCAAAAACCGTGGTCTAATATAAATGTCTCGAATGAACCAATGATAAATGGCAAAATCACACAAATAAAAAAACAAAATAAATCAACAATAATACACCAAAATGTGACATAGGTGAGTATTATAAAGGCATAAAGTGACATGTGCAGCTTGTCTGATGTGGTCCGTCACCAATTGGAAGAAGGCTTACCAACTGTCATAGACTCAGGTAGGCTTACGCCGTATGAGTCAATTGCGCTGGATGGTGTTTTGGTTACACCGATAAAAACAGCTACTCCCGGCTGAGATGTACAGTGGCCACGGACAAGGCTATGCACTGAATGATCCGAAGGAACTCAAGGTGAAGGTAATGAGCGGTTTACCATATGGTTCATCCCCGGTGGTGATACCGACTCTTCTGCTGCCACTTCCAACAATGCCTCCTGTGCTTTATATTCTGTCTATAAAGTGTAAAAAGGTATATGTAGTCCGTTCCAGAATCTATTCTAAAGAGTATATGGCACCACCATCCCTAAGTATACATAAAGGGCAAAGTTTGAGAGACGTGGGACTTTGGAGGTGCACTTATATTTATATACATATAATACATAACACACTTTGGTAAAAAAAAAATATATTTATTATAGTACATGGAAATAATAAAAATAGCATTATATACAATACATCCGCATCCATTTAGGTAGAAAAAACACACGTTCTGATGTTGTAATGCTGTAATTCATGCTTGTATTCTGCATGTTTCCCTGTAAGGCTTCTTCAGGAAAAGCATGGAATCTTATCTACTAAATAATAAAACATACATGTCAAATAAATGTTATTACATTTTACAAGATCCAATGTACATAGAAGAAAAGCATAATTTGATGTGTACAAATGGGTGCGCCCACCCACCCGGGAGTGCTCCAAGATATCTGGTTCCTACCTCATGATGATCAGAATCCTGGACCAGGTAATGGCCTGTGGGGAGAGGAAGGAGTGAAGATCACTGGCCCTAAGCATCCAACCAGTGGTGATCACCTCAAAAAAGCCAGATCTTCCTCAGGGAGGGGTATAGGTAAGGTGTACACGTTTGAGGGGTTCAACCTATAATTCAATCAAAGTACAATTCGTCATCTCTATACAGCATTATGACCTCATTGCAAACGCATTGAAATACACTATTAATCTGATAGGTGATTCTTACTTGAAAAAAGTATCTTTTAAAGATAGTACTGGGAGCCTACAAATTCATCCAACAGCATCAAAGCGTATAATTCAAAAGTAACCAGCTTTATAATTGCTATAAAGGAAACAACAGAGAGTTTCTTCTCTAACAATGGACTATATGGACTTGTTAGAGAAGAAACTCTCTATTTCCTTTATAGATATAATAAAGCTGGTCACTGTTGAATTATACGCTTTGACGCTGTTGGATGAATTTATAGGCTCCCAGTACCATCTTTAAAAGATGCTTTTTTCAAGTAAGAATCGCCTAATCATTGGATTAATAGCGGATTTCAATGCTTTGGCAATGAGGGCATAATCCTGTATAAACATAACCAATTATACTCTGATTGAATTATAGGTTGTACCCCTCAAACATGTACACCTTACCTATGCCCCTCCCTGCGGATGATCAAGCTTTTTTTGAGGCGATCAGCACTGGTTGGATGCTTAGGGCCAGTGATCTTCACTCCTTCCTCCCCCACAGGCCATTAACTGGTCCAGAATCCTCAGCACCACGAGGTAGAAACATATCTGGGAGCACTCCCAGGTGGGTGTGCACACCAATTTGTACACAGAAAATTATGCTTTTCTTCTATGTACATTGTATCTTGGAAAATGTAATAAAATTTATTTGACATGTATGTTTCATTATTTAGTAGATAAGATTCCACGCTTTTCCTGAAGAAGCCTTATGGTGAAACATGTAGAATACAAGCGTGAATTACAGCATTACAACATCAAAATTTGTATTTTTCTACCCAAATGGATGCAGATTTATTTGTATATAATGCTTTTTTAATTTTTTCCATGTACTATAATAAATATTTTTTTTTTTTAACAAAGTGTGTTATCATATGTATATAAATATAAGTGCACCTCCAAAGTCTCACGTCTCCCAAACTTTACTCTGTCTATAAAGTTTTAGAGTTTATCTTTGAAATTATCTTTTATTCTTTAGCAGAAAATGAATCTCAGATTATCCTGAATACTCTGTCCCCTTAAAAAAATATAAAAAAAATGTAAGCTTCTAGTACTTAATCTGAACTGCAAACATCATTGATCTGGGGACCTAAGATCACTGATCTCCTGGCCATGTGCATAAGCATTTGGTCACCTGAATAGAAGGAAACTCTAATGCCCTGTACACACGATCGGACATTCTGACAACAAAATCCATCAGATTTTTTCTGACGGATGTTGGCTCAAACTTGTCTTGCATACACACGGTCGCACAAAGTGTTTGGAAATTCCGATCGTCAAGAACGCTCTGACGTACAACATGTACGACGGGACTATAAAGAGGAAGTTCAATAGCCAGTAGCCAATAGCTTCCGTCTCGTAATTTATTCTGAGCATGAGTGGCACTTTGTTTGTCGGAATTGTCTACACAAAATTGGAATTTATGCGATTGGATTTCGTTGTCGTAAAATTTTAGATCAAGATTTCAAACTTTGTGTGTTGGAAATTCCGATGAAAAAAGTCTGATGGAGCCTACACACGGTCGGAATTTCCGACAACACTGTAGATCAGTCGCCAGCACTTTTGGCTGAGATCACATGAGTACATGCATTAACATATGGTCATGTGAAACAGTGCTGTAAGAGTTAGGAGCAACATTGTATATTAAAGTAGTTGTAAACCTCAGTCATGAAATCTGAACAAAGCATATATACACTATATTACCAAAAGTATTGGGACACCTGCCTTTACACGCATAAGAATTTTAATGGCATCCCAGTCTTCGTCCGTAGAGTTCAATATTGAGTTGGCCCACCATTTGCAGCTATAACAGCTTCACATTTTCTGGAAAGGCTGTCCACAAAGTTTCGGATTGTGTCTATTGGAATGTTTGAACATATTTCCAGAAGCGCATTTGTAAGGGCAGGCCTTGATGTGTACGAGAAGGCCTGGCTCACAGTTATCACTCTAATTCATGCCAAATGTGTTCTATCGGGTTGAGGTCAGGACTCTGTGCAGGCCAGTCAATTCCCCCCCCCCCAAACTTGCTCATCCATGTCTTTATGGACCTTGCTTTGTGCACTAGTCCAAATCATTTGGTGGAGGGAGAATTATGGTGTGGAGTTGTTTTTCAGGGATTGGGCTTGGCCCCTTAGTTCCAGTGAAGGGAACTCCTAAGGCATCAGTATACTAAGACATTTTGCACAATTTCATGCTCCCTACCTTGTGGGAACAGTTTGGGGATCCAACATGACTGTGCACCAATGCACAAAGCAAAGTCCATATAGACATGGATGAGCGAGTTTGGGGTGGAAGAACTTGACTGGCCTGCACAGAGTCCCGAGCTCAATCCGATAGAACACCTTTGGGATAAATTAAAGCGGAAACTGCAAGCCAAGCCTTCAGGTCCACATCAGTGCCTGACCTCACAAATGCGCTTTGGGAAAAAAGGTCAAACATTCCCATTAAAACACTCCTAAACCTTGGGGACTGCCTTCCCAGAAGAGTTGAAGCTGTTATAGCTGCAAAGGGTGGGCCAACTCAATATTAAACTCTACGGACTAAGACTGGGATGTCATTAAAGTTCATGTGCATGTAAAGGCAGGTGTCACAATACGTTTGATAATATAGGCTATCTGTAATGCTTACTTGTCTATCTCCAAAGCTCTAAGTGTCATTTCTCTCTGGTGCTTTGTCCCTCTGTTACCAGCATGAGTCCCTTCTGAGAAGTTTTCCTGACACATGAGATAAATTTGTGATGGGGGAGGGAGCTCAGCACACAGCTTATCTACTCAGAACACAGCTCTGCATGTTCCTTGGTTCCCGTGCAGCCGGTAAAAGGCAGGGAAGGTGTGTCCCCTTTTCTCCAATTAGCTCTCACACTGTAACTGCAGCTCCCTGCCTCCTCCTCTGCGATACTGACAAATGCATCTCTGTGTATCACCTAAGGCTATTCACTTCACTGGGTATATGAGAGGATTTACAACCACTTTAAAGTTTTTTTTTTCAATTGGTAGTTTGGTGTATCCAACTAATTCTATAAACAATGCTGTGTATTTAAAAAGACAACCTTCTTTTTGGAAAACACTGCCACATAATAAAGGAAGCTTGATTTGCTTAGATAATTAATCATTTAGATATTTGTTGTGATGTTTTGCCTAAACAAACATACTGTCTAGAAATATGCTTGCATAAGTAGTAATAACAAGTCCTAAAGCTGATGCTTTTGCTGGTGCAGCATGGACACTCCATTAACAGGCCATGATATTGGTCTATAGCAATATGTAATTAACGGCCTCCTTCCACTATCTCGGTGCTAAGGATATGTCAGGTTTCATACAATAAATAGACCTTCCACACTTGTAACAATAAAGGTCATCACTATGTGATAATAATAATAATAATAATAATAATAATAAACAGCTGCCGCTTAAAAAGCAAATGCATTAAATATCAAAACCCAAAAATTAATAATAATAGCAATTCCACAAGACCAAATCAAGTGCCTGTAATTATTATAGCAGTGCTACTATCATAAAGTTTTATGATCAGCTTTCATGTGTATGTAGTACACATAAGTAGTAGGTTATTGACAGATGATGTGAGAAGACAGTCCCAGAAACCGCAGATGGAAATCTTTCTATGTTGCATCAAAACTCCCCACCGCAATCTGTGCAACACACTCCCCTTCGGGGGGTTTACACTCACCAGAGGGTTGTATGTATCAAGCATGGGTTGATAAACCACAGTATTCCTCAGAGACAAGGGCAGTATCACAGCATATCCATCGGTTCTCCTTTCGCTGTATACAGCAGGTTTCTGTGTCTGCAATGTCACCCCTCATCCTGGCTGAAATTCAAAGTGATCTGACTTCCTGTTTCCTTCCTTTGCAAGACCTAATCCTACATCTCCCAGAGGCTCAAACGATCATGGGAGATGTAGTATTAGGTCTTGCAAAGGATGGAAACAGGAAGTCAGATCACTTTGAAATTCAGCCAGGAGTGACATCACTGACACAGAAACCTGCTGTATACAGCTAAAGGAGAACCGATTGATATGCTGTGATACTGCCCTTGTTGCTGAGGAATACTGTGGTTTATCAACCCATGCCTGATACATCCAACCCTCTGGTGAGTGTAAACCCTGAAGGGGAGTGTGTTGCACAGATTGCGGTGGGGTGTTTTGATATAGCAAACATGAACATAGCAAGATTTCCATCTGCGGTTTCTGGCACTGTCTTCTCACATCATCTGCCAATAACCTACTATTTATGTGTACTACATACACATGAAAGCTGATTATACTACTTTATGATAGTAGTGCTGCTATAATAATTACAGGCACTTGATTTTGTCTTGTGGAATTATTATTATTCATTTTTTTGTATTGCAATATGTAGGCAAAGCACAAAGATTTTACAAGCCCTCTCTGCTTGCCAAGGGGATTACAAGATCTTGTGCACTGTATACAAATGAAACAACGTCCCCTAAAAGGGTTAATGTGTGAGATATCCCATGTTTAATAGGTGGGTGAAGTTGGAAATATTCAGCTTTTTCTATCCCTAAAACTAAGAATGACATAAGGCATGTTAATTATAGTATTGCAATGCAAATTTGCTGAATTATAAGATTTTATAAGTCTCTATAAAGCTCTATCTGAACCCAAAAAAGCCTAATGCCATAAAACCTTTTAATTACAGATTTAACATAATTCCCTCAAAGAAAACTTATATTCTGAATATTTTCAGCTGCATCTAACTCCAGCCCGATTGACACGATAAATCCCAGAGCCAGCAGAAACTATTTTGAACATGTATTCTAAAAAAGTGTGAAGATTTACCGTAAAATGCACTGATAGTGTTTATGCTATATGAGTGCCTATTTAGTAGACTAAAAAATTATAGAATTCGGACTGCAGTTTACTGGGGAGACTTGTCGTTGGCACTGCAGCTTGTGCATATATTAGTAAAAGTGTGCAAACAAAACCCTCTGTTTTTAACGCAAACTGTTAGGGTCAATTTGGTTGTTTTGCATGCTGGCTGGTAAGTGTGCTGGGAAATCTTTTGTGTGTGTGTGTGTGTGTGTGTGTGTGTGTGATTAATAAAGTTTATATTTATGTCTCCATTAAAGTCCTTCCTTACTAAATTCCTAGCCTCACTTCTCCTTCTTCAAGGACCTAAATCCACATATCTCAGCCAAAATACACTGACAGGGAGGTTCTCCTTGTCCATTAACCTATGTTTGGAATACAACACAGCATATTCAAATCTCAATTTCCCTATACAAATAAAAGGTACAAACTGTTTAAGTTTCTGATGCAATCCTTGAAATTTCAATCTCTACAGTAGCAGTCATGTAGCCAATACCATACCATTGCTCCAATCATCTTGAATTAAAGGGAAGGGATACAAGTGGAAACACTAAACTAGCTTACACTGTCTGAATGCCACCCCTCTAAAAGCCCCATCATTTTCTATGTAACAGGCATCAGACAGGTTTATAGTCTAATTGCAGGAGCAACATTTCTTGATGTATCTCTACTTTTACTATACAAACAATCATTTCTAGAAACTATATTTGCAAATACACAGTTTTTGAAGCATAAAATATAAAAGTCAAATGATTTATCTTGTTCTCAATTTGTACTTTCGCTGCATTTGACAATTTCTTAGCAAATCACAGAATCGATAACTAACTCTGCGTCATATTAGAGGGATTGAGATTGATTTACCAATGGTAAATAGGCTGTTCACTTTGCAAGTGTAATTGCACTTTGTAAAGAAAATTTTACCCAGAGCCTAATGAATGTGATCACAATCACATGCAAGGGAAATAAAAAGAAAACTACAATTTTGCTTGCATGTGATTGAATGATAGAAACCAGTAGAACTCACTAAACTCTAAGGAAAACTCCCTTGCAAAGTGAACAGTCTTTTTGTCTTTAGTAAATCAACCCTATTTCTCTAAAGTCTGGTACGCACAGGTTTTTTTTTTTTAGTTCAACCCACGTCACTGTACTACCTATGCAATGTAAGTACAGCAATCTTCCTCGCTGTGCTATTTTGTTGTGCCAGAACACACTGGTCAGCGCTTGCGGCCAATGGCTGCTGGTTTACCAGCATGCTTGTTCGACAGAAGCAGGCCATGAGACCGGCTTCTGTAGGACAAGGAGCTGTACATATGGACCAAAAGTTGCCCATTAGTTGCCAAACTGACCTTTTTCAGTTGATCTTTGGCATGTGTGTACCTAGCTTAACTGCTGCAAAACAAATATCCAAAGGGGTTCACAGTCTAAAATGTCATTAGAGGACTAAAGTTCAGTAATGTTAGGGTGGAAATATTAAAATGACAATGGTCCCCATTTGATTGCAGATATAAAACAATTAGACAGCATGTTAAATGCCAACTGTAAAAGTCCTTAAGTGCCCTTTAGGAGGGAAATCTAAAGATGGTTAAAACAAACCTAATATAATTATAATGTAGTAGCAGTGGAATGTGGAGTCTTGTGTATCCTCACTTCCATAAATACTTGGGACTATTACATTTTATGTTAGAGCGACTGTAAATGTAAATACCTTTTTCATCCTTTTTTCATTTAAGACATTCTAAATCTTCATAGACTGTTGGATGATGGAAACTCTCTAACTGCCAATTATAATCCTTGCCAATTCACATCTATTATTCTAACACAATGACATATCTTCTAATAGCAAAATTTCCTATTATGAAAAATGTACAACCTGGCTAGTCCTGTTTTTCTTTGATGAAAGAACACCTGGTCTGAAGCGCCTCATAGGGAGTTTGATTGTTGTCTATCAAAATGACATTGATCATGTGGAGTTCCTCCAAGGTCTGTAAAAAATGTATATATGACATTAGTCTATAACCCAGAATATAGCAGGCATTGCCTCTCAAGATATATGTTGGTTAGCTGAATATGTAAAGCTGAAGTAAAGGCAAAAAATATTGTCTAAATTTAAGTCTTGTGCATTCTTACTTGAATCTTGGTGCACCTTGTGCATTTCTTCCAGATATGTGCAATAATGCAGCATGATATAAACTTCTAAACTTAGCTTCTCTGTAATGCCCTGTACACACGGTCTGAAATTCAGAAGGAAAATGTCCGATCGGACCATGTTGTCGGAAAATCCGACCGTGTGTAGGGTCCATTGGACTTTTTCCGTCGGAATTTCCGACAGAAAAAATTTGAGATCTTGCTCTCAAATTTTCCGACAACAAAATCCGATCAGACTTTTTCCGATCGTGTGTAGAGAATTCCGACGGACAAAGTGCCACGCATGCTCAGATCAAATTACGAGACCAAAGCTATTGGCTACTAGCCTCTACGTAGTTCCGTCGTACGCAGCGAACGTCACCACGTTCAGAATGATCAGATTGTCCGACAACTTTGTCCGACCGTGTGTATGCAACACCAGCGTCGGACAAAATCCGTCTGAAAAATCTGTCGGATTTTGTGGTCGGAATTTCCGACCGTGTGTATGGGACATAAGAGTTTCCTGCAATAAAGACTCTATGCTTATGCAGGGTAACTGGTTTTATATCTACCCTCCTGTAGTTTTCTGCAGACAAACTGTAATGTTGTAATGTTGTATCCCTCCCACAGCTCCGGCTATGTGCAGCACAGTGATAGTATCACCGCTACTTTGTCAATGTGATATCTGGGTTTGCAACTGTATTTGGTGCATACAAAGACAATTTATATACTTTGTGTATATTAAAGAATATATTTGCATACACATTCTTGTGCATGGAATTTAGCTTTAAATAATAAATTGGAAAATTGACAGAACTCTGTTGAAGATGTGCCTGCTTTGCTATTGGGCCTTTTCTGCTGTCACAGAGATTTATAGACTAAAAATAGGTCTTTTTTATTTTTTTTTTATCAAAATTTTGTTTATACATATGACTACACTTTACAGATGTTTCTGAATCATTGAAACTCCACGAGGTGAGATCTTGCATGGAGCCCCAGACCGAGGGAGATTGACAGTTATTTTGTGTTTCTTCCATTTGCAAATAATCACACCAACTGTTGTCACCCTCTCACCAAGCTACTTAGCGATGGTCTTGTAGCCCATTGCAGCCTTGTGTAGGTCTACAATCTTGTTCCTGACATCCTTGGACAGCTCTTTGGTCTTGGCCATGGTGAAGAGATTGGAATCTGATTTATTGCTTCTGTGGACAGGTGTCTTTTATTCAGGTAACAAGCTGAAATCAGGAGCACTGCCTTTAAGAGAGTGCTCATAATCTCAGCTTGCTACCTGTATAGAAGACACCTGGGAGACAGAAATCTTGCTGATTGATAGGGGATCAAATACTTATAAACACTGAGCGAAATTATAACCGCAACACTTTTGTGTTCGTCCCTATTTATTATGAGCTGAACTCAAAGATCTACGACTTTTTCTATGTCTCTCAAATATTGTTCACAAATCTGTCTAAATCTGTTTTAGTGAGCACTTTGGAGACAGGTTATGGTAGAGAAATGAACATTCAATTCAAGGGCAACAGCTCTGGTGGACATTCCTGCAGTCAGCATGCCAATTTCACGCTCCCTCAAAACTTACAGCATCTGTGGCATTGTGCTGTGTGATAAAACTGCACATTTTACTGTTTATTGTGGCCAGCCTAAGGCACACCTGTGCAATATTCATGCTGTCTAATCAGCATCTGGATATGCCACACCTGTGAGGTGGGTGAATTATCTTGGCAAAGAAGTGCTCACTAACACAGATTTAGACAGATTTGTGAATATTTGAGAGAAATATTGTTCAAACGCCCACCACCCGCCGATTCACCTGTAAAAGCGATCAAGCAGCTGAACAGCCTTTATGATTGCTTTTACTTTGCAGCGAATCGCCAGCAGAAAAAAACCTGAATGATGCCTACAGCTGCAGGCATCATTCAGATATCTCCACTTAAACCTAGGGACATTATATGACGTTCACCTAAGGTTAAGTGGTAAACTAAAGGGAGGCCAGGTACCTTGAAAGGGTGCAAGTGTCAGTATTCACATAGCTTAAACCTATATTCTTGCCTATAATTATTATGTGAATATAGTATCATTCTATTGACTGACTCCATTGACAGTCTGATAGGTTGGTCACTCTGGTACCCTAAAGCTGATCGAAATCATCCAGTTCAGCAGGGATTAACTGAACTTTGATCTTTGTGTGGCTATTCCTGCTCCATCGAATGGGCCGGTTGGAAAACTTCTGTCAAACGAGCTTGTTGGAAAAAATTTCTTTATCATTGACTGCAGCCACTTATTTTATTCTGAGAGAGAGTCCCTGCTATCAGAAAACAATGTCACAGTGAGGAGAATTTCTCTATCCACTTTAATTGCGTGGATGGAGGAATCTGTTCTTTTTTTTTTTTTTTTACTTGACCCGCTGGGTTATTAAAAATAATTATCCATCTAGCTTTAGTTAGTTAGATGATCATCTCACTTGATGGTTTATTTATACAGATTATAGATGTTTTTCTGTAGATCGCTCTTTTCATATGCATCTGATATCAATTGTTTATCCATATGTATGTAAACTTACTAGCCCTGAAGATGGGAGAGACTGTTCCCCCAAAACACGTTGGCTCCACCTTTAACCTTTGCATCATCAATAAAGTTCTAAGGGAAACCATTAAGTGAGATGATCATCTGTTACTGGGCGCTTTTTTATACCTACTTAAATTACTCCAGCTGACATGGTGCTCCCGTTATATCAGGACAGTAGCAGTCCTAAGCTCTAAACATAGTTCACTACCATTACCTACCTTTAAGGATTAACGCTCCAGAAGAAACTCCCAACAAACTGATCACTCAGATATATACCAATAACCTATTTGTTGGTTCAGCAGTCCAGCGCGATCTTCCATACACATTAAAGATTAGCAGTCTCCGAGGGGGCGTGGCCTGCAGATGGTCGCTTAATCCCGGAGCTCCATCTTCACAGGGAACCATCGGCATGTAGCAGCCCTTCCACGGCACCTTTTCACCCAGTTTTCATGGTGGATTGGACGGGAAACCACCAGGATCATGCCCAGTAAACGGTGCAACGATAGACGCCCGCAACGTCTGACGGACTTCTACTCCCTGAAAGACTCTGGAGGTAGGCAAGATGGCGCTGAGCCCTACACTCCTCCGGTAGCCTCATCCTCAAAAAAGACCACAACAGGGCAATCATCCTCCAAAAATGGCTTCACCTTGTAGCTTACACTCTTACCCTTCCACCCCTTCATCAAATAGCCCAGGTAAGTCCAGACCCAGGCTGGATGGCGTCGGATTGAGTCTGCCATTGAGCCCATTGCCAGACTCAGTGGAGGACACAAGGGAGATGCCATAATCTATTGAATCCTTTCCTACACAGAACCAACCAGTACTTGATATAGTCTTGAAAGACATGCTGATGTTTTTAAGGAGCACAATCCAGGCAGATATGGCCTCATGCATGAATAGATTCAATAGAGACCTCCAAGCAATGGGGGACAGAGTTAACCACATTGAGGTTAAGATGGGAGAGTATGCTAATGCCATAAAGGACCTAGTTGATGCCTATGAAGAAATGGAAGGGGAAAATGAGTGGATAAAGGCAAAATTAGCAGATATAGAAGACAGGGCGAGAAGAAACAACCTAAAAATAAGAGGAATATCAGAATTGGTGCAGCAAACCAACCTAGGCCCCTATGCAGCAACCCTGTTTAAAAATCTCATTCTGAGTCTCATTGACTTAAATGTTACGATCGACAGGATCCATCGCCTGCCCAAACCATCTCACCTGTCGGATCATATCCCAAGGGGTGTACTATTACGTTTACATTTCCTCCACGTGAAAGAAAAGCTAATGTCATGCATGCAGAAGCAAGATCAAATCCCAACACAGTATCAGACCTTACAATTATTTCGCAATATACGCTCCAAAAAAGGAAAAATCTGAATACAGTAACCAAAGTGCTAAGAAACCACAAAATCCCATACAGATGGGGATACCCGACTAAAATCACTGTACCCGAGAAAACCATACTTATGTGATATCATCCCTGGACAAGGGAATTGCTCTTCTACAGGATTGGGGTATTCTCCCAGAATCAGATGGCGATAACCCCACTACCAGCACACCATGCCAAGTTGAGCGTGAGTGGAAAGAAGTCACTGCCAAAAATGTGAAATTGCACTTGTGAATTGGACCGGGGGGTTCTTTTAGCTCCCTAATCCCTGGGAAGTGAGGCCAGGGATTAACAGGTTCAACTAAACCCCCTACTATAACTTAGCAGCATTTAGCTGCCCATAGGTGTTTTACACCTGTTCTACTTGTTGCACCATGTTAGGTGCCTCAAACTTGTCATATTTGTTTTATTGTTTTCTTTTTACAATTTTTTTCTCCACCTCTCGGGATGTTGATGGGACCAAACTAATGGAAGGAACACTTCAACACAGGTCGGCTACAACCAAGAACTACCAAGGCGGATCTTCCCCTTGGACAGCCTATGGAGGTATGGTCAGTAAGCACACTATACACAATGTACATATCACCAAGTTAACTTATGATGATAATAAACCACAAATCCCAACAAAGGATTCTTATAGGGCCCTTGCAATCGTACTTCCTGTAAACGTTGGCAATTAATGTTTTATCTATTAATACCAAAGGGCTTAACCACCCAGCAAAACCTAAGTCTCTCTGGAAAGAGGCCCTTGACTGGGCTCCTATCTATCCACCCATATCAGTTTTTGCTGCCATGGGACCCAACCCCCAGCAGAGAGAAAAAGCCTCAGGCAACTGACCGATGCCCATAGTGGGCCCTAAGCACCTGTTGGCTGCTCGCCCTGTCCCCAGCACCAGAGACCAAGCATTAACATTGTTTGGCTGCAATAAACTCAGAGAAAATTCCAGACTTAGTAATCCAGCTCAAATCACAAGATTACAGAGGTTTGTATAACAAGGAGATTTCTCAGGGTCCTCACCCTCAAAAGGATAAGGTGTACAACTCACAATGGTGTAGGATCTCTGTCCACTTTAATTGGATCCATATTCCTACAGGCTTTTATTGTAGTACAATGGTATCTCACAAGTATAGAATTGGGAGTCCCCACTGCCCCCACAATAGAGAAAAAGGAGCCCTACTTAAGGCATGTACCTTGGTGGACCCATAGTACCACGGGGCTTTCAGTACATGTGCATGTGTAAAGGGTCACACATCTAAAGGAAAAAGGAAGTAGAATAGAACTTATCTAGGCCTCTGGAGGTTTATTTGCTTGAATCATGTTGGCTTAGGTGGTTGAGCAGAAGCCAGTTTAGATGTATAGTATTCTTCCTCTGTATCCCTGTTGGCTCTGCAGTCAGCAGGTTTGTGGCAACTGTAAGAAGTGCAATATTTTCTAAGAACAGCCAAAAGAGGAAATAGGCCCTGTCTGTTTTGGAGAGTATTTATGAAGAGGTCTTGGAATATCTTAATTTTGGATCTATTGAAGGTAAGTATCTCTTGTTAGCCTTCTGCATTATTTCTTATTTTAATTAAAAACTAACAAAGCAGAATATATTGTTCCTTTGAGGTACCTCTCCTGCAGGGTGGTAGCCTTTTATGTGCTCATTCAAAATCTATGGGTGATTCCTGCAGTCTCTCCAGAAGGTGGTTCAACAGGGATTGGAGTGAGTGTCGTATCTGGTTAGGCTCCACTGACTCTGGTATGCCTCAATTTCTTAGATTATGGCAAAGGTGCTTGTTTTTGAGGTACTTGACCTGTCTCTGTAACTTGAGCAGGTGGACATTGTATTGAGGGGACACCTGTTGGACATCCCACAGAGTGAGTTTGTGGCAGCTTCTTGCATCCTCCACAACTTTTAGTAGAGTTGTAACTGAACCGAGATCCTCCTCGAGGTATGAAATGGCTAATGACAGAACATTTTTTTTATTTCCATCGCTATGGTGTAAAGGTCTGTCACAATGGGCATTTGCTTGATTAGTTCTAGCAATCTTAAGTCATGTCAGGAAGATTGAGTGCACAACTGTGCCCAGAGATATGTCCATTCACTCTGAAAGCCTTTTGATCTTTCACTGCAGGTACCCGTGCCAATCCTTGTCCTGCTTCACTTAGTCTCCAGGGTGTATTACGCAAGAAATGTAAGGGAAGCCCTCTCATCAACTGATCTTCTACCAGGTACTGTACATGACAGGTCATCCATATATCATCGTCCTTTGCTCATCTGGTCCACTGAAGGAAAAAATGGCATGGTGGGTAGCTTGGGCTTTGCACAGATTCCAATATCTCCACCTGTTGAGACCTCAACAATTCAGGTACATTGCACGCTAGTCATGTGTGGAAGATCTTATCAGGGAAAACCCTACTCTTCCCCACTGTCAGGGCCTCACCACTATGTCGCCATCTTCTTTGCAGGAAAACAGTGCATGTGAATGTGTACATTGAAGCCATGCAAGATTCTGAGAGCAAAAAAAAAAAAATAGACATATAAATAGGAAAATTACCACATAATATTTTTTATAAATACCGGTAGTTCATTTAATAATGGGGTGGGCCAAAGAAGGAAAGCCAAAACAATGAAATATGAATCGGGGTTATAGCACTTGTTTTTTTTGTCATTTATATACACTGACCGGTGGGTACTGTAACATTATACTATACTTTGCACACCTGGATAACTATAATGTAGGGACCAACGGATTGAATACCTAGTTAACATTTCAGTATTAAATCATGGCTTTTAGATCTAAGTGCAATCTTTTTTTTTTTTTTTGTTCCTGGATATATACTCTTTAACACAGTGGTTTTTACATGCTAATTTTATACTACCTACAACATCAAGAATTAAAATAGAAATCACACTTGGATTAAAAAGAGATTCATGAATCATAGGTGTCATATCAGCATTCATTCTGTAATTGCAAGCCATCAGAAATACAAATAAAACAGCTGTAAAACTAATTAAGCATTAACAGGCTCTCTGGAACACTGAATACATTTATGGTGTTTAAAGTAGCATTTGTCCAGTGTCTTTTCTGTTTGAGTAAGTGCTGTGCATCCAAATGTGTATGTGACATACAGCATATGACTAGAAAGGTCTTGCCAAAAATGATACTTAGTAAGTGACTTTGAACTGTGCATGTATGGTACTTCTTGGTACCAGTAAAAGCATACCAATAGACATACTAATTCTAGGAGGAGCTGGAATGTAAAGATTATTTACTTTCCATGTTAATGTACCTTTATTAGGGTGCATATGTTAGTGTGTTACTGTTCATTGTGGTTTGTAAAAATGCATGTGCATTGGTAAGGTGCATAAGGAAGCCATTAGAATGTGTTTTAAAACAAGCAGAAAAAACTCAGCATTATTATAGGATTATTAAACACTGACCCCTCTTCCCATCCCTATAGCATATGGAGTGGCTGTTCTGTAGTTCATAAAGAGAAATGGGCAGGACTGATAACACTGTGTGAGATAGCACTGTGCAAGTGCATAAGACACAAGACAGTACTGGATTTCAAGAAGTATTTTCTATGGAACAGATATAACAAAGCAATTTAAATTGTATATTTCACAGACCAATTGGGAGCAAATAATAGAAGTTGGTTCTTAAGCCTTGTACACACGATCGGACTTTCCGACCGGAACGGTTTGATGTGAGCCTGTTGGTGGTAAATCCTACCGTGTGTATGCTCCATCGGACAATTGTTGTCGGACTTTCCGCCAACAAATGTTGGCTAGCAGGTTTTCAAATTTTCTGCGGACAAATATGTGTTGTTGGATTTTCAAGGACGAGCCGGAAGCTTTCGGTCTTGTAAAACTAGCGTTTGTAATGGAGATATCACATTTGTGACGTGGCAAATTATTAATTTTCTATACAGTGCATTCTCTTCTTCTTTATAATGGTATATTAATGAAGCTGCTTTGCTGGTGATATTCACAGAGTTCTGACAAACTTTTTTTTTTCTCTAGTGATCTCCATAATATTATTTTTTTTTCTAGTGATCTCCAGAATAATTTTAGTTTTTTTGTGTCAAGTTACCACAACACCATTATTATCAATTTTTTAAGCTCAAAGACACAACTATGTTGGTGTCCCTTGTTAATTTGACATTGTACCTGCCTACTCACAAACAATCTGTCCTTTATTAAGTAAAACACATAGCCAATTATTTGGCAAAAACTACATTTTTTATTCAATAGGGAGCACGGTCATATAAAAATCAAGAGGAAGGCAACGATGGAGAAACAGTTGGAATTGGTGAAGTGTTTGTACCCCAGGGCAGACATCAATTATTTGAATGTAAAAATTGGTAACCTGAGGAGTCCATTTAATAGGGAGCACAATACGGTCCTGGACTCCAAGAGATCGGGAGCAGCAGCAGATGACATATATGTCCCGAAACTGTGGTCTTCCAACAGCCTGCGTTTTTTGCCAGACCAGACCAAACCCAGGCCATCACTCTCAACACTTCCTTCCACACAAATTAAAGAAATTAAATCAAAAATGCATTCTCTGCACCAAAAAAAAATAAAAAAGATAAACTCAAATTAAACAAAAAGAAAATTATAAATGATACTGGTGATAATCTCCAGCCCAGCTGCCTTGTTGGGGGTATTGTGGCTGCATTGGCCATGGTCCGCCATGCTGCTATGGTGGGTGGGGTGGCTAAGGTGGTGGAGGAGTATGGTCGATTTCGAATATGTGCGTTTGTGGGGTGATTTGGCCCCTCCTCCCCTTGTTGAGGAGCTGGTCCTTCTCCATCTCTTTTAATTTGTTGCCCGTCATGCATCCAAAAGCCTCCTGGGCATCAGGGGGCATGCTAATATCACTTGTGGCATGCCTGAGAAACGCAGCCGTGGCCTCATCCAGGTTCCTTCACTTCCTGGCCCTTTTAGTTGGAGGACAGAGGGGAGGAACCTGGGATTCAGTCTGGCTGCTGGGCACGGCCTCCTCTTGGCTGAGACTTTCCTGTGTATGAAAATGGGACATATTTTTAGGTTTTTGGTCATCAATCACACACAATTTAGAGCTCATGACTGTTGCAAATTAAATGTTAACAAATAGAAAAGACTATCATTCTGACCCCAGCATTGTTCATTCTTGTCTCAATCATTTTTGGCTACTACTGTCTATTGATATTTAGACCACTTTGTTAAAGCAGAAATTTGGGATCAATAATGTCTAGTTAACATCATTCAATTTTTTCCAACAAATATGTTCAACAATGCTATACCTGGGTCAAGCTGGACTCCTCCACATCTTCTTCCTGTGTAGAAGGACCAGGGTGGACCTCAGGAGCCTTTTTCAATGTGGAAGGAAGTGTTGAGGGTGATGGGCGTGGTTCAGTTTGGTCTGACAAAAAACGCAGGCTGCTGTAGTACCACAGCCTGGGGACATATATGTCATCTGCTACTGCTCTGGATCTCTGGGAATCCTGGACCTTCTTGCACTCCCTATAATATGTACTCCGCAGGCTACCAATTTTGGCCTTCAAATAATTGATGTCTGGCGTAGGATACACAGGCTTCACCAATTCCAACAGTTTCTCTATCGCTGCCTTCCTCTTGATTTTGTTGGAATAATCCCTGATAGACATGGCAGCTCCCGGTTTTGCTGGATAAATTCCGGTAAAAAAATCAGGGGCTGTAAACTTATCCACCATTTTACCTGCAAGACACAACACAAGACAACCCCTAATGTCAGGCTAAACTCTCATAATCTGGTCCCAATATAGGCTTCAATCTATAAGCAGTATAGGCCACTAACCACTGATGTCCCAATTTACAATTGTACCTTTTGTTTTAACGTTTCTTTGTGCAATCTTATGTCCTCCACTCACAGATCATTCTTACGGCCGTTACAGCAAAAGTGCTTTATGCTTTATATACACTGTGCATGCATCAAACTCTGCCCCTGTCCTTCTTTCTAGTGTATTCTCCGCCTCTTCTCTTTTGGGGCAGTGGGAGAGCAAATAGTGGGGAGACAGCAGGTGCGTGCTGATAGCAGTAACGACGAAAGCCCGGAGCAACAAACTTCCAGATCCAGGAGGAGATATAAGGCCTCAAATATGTCCTTTAAAGAAATGGTGGAGATGGTGGACATCTTATTGGGGACAGACTATGATGGGAATCATGAACTGTACAGAAATGCCGTGTACACACGATCGGACTTTCCGGCAGACTTGGTCTGGTGGACCTTGCCCACACACGAGCACACACGAACGGACTTTCCGGCGGTCTTTTCGAAATGAACGGACTTGCCCACACACCGCGGTGTGTGTGCTTTTTGCTTTGCAGCGTGGTTGGGATTGGTAGGCACCAAACATGGGCATGAAATCTGGAAGCTAAGATGCACAGATGTCAGTGGTAAATATATAAAACTTTGAAATATAACCTTACTCTGGAACCAATATACTCTATTGACTTGTTATAATATACTTTTTCAAATATTATATATCTTTTTTAGAAATCAGTTTTTCCCCCTGAAGAAGACCTATACTACATGTGGTCGAAATGCGTTGGGCTCTTTTTACATGATGGTCTACAGATACTGTTAAGGTTTATTGTACCTATGTAATATTACACTGATCTAACACTGTACTTTTTTGTATGCAATGTATGTCTACCAGTTTTGATTACAAAAGCTCATGCTTTGACTGACACTTTCAGAAATGCCGTGTACACACGATCGGACTTTCCGGCAGACTTGGTCTGGTGGACCTTGCCCACACACGAGCACACACGAACGGACTTTCCGGCGGTCTTTTCGAAATGAACGGACTTGCCCACACACGGAGTAAAATCTGTTCATTTTGAACATGACTCGAGGTACAATGGGATAAGAGAAGGAAGTCAATTTCGCCACTTTGATCAGCGAGATTGACACCTTGCGAGCCCCATCGCCTGGTATGGATTTTGAGGATAACCCCCTATGCCGAAAAAACGGTGTGGGGGTCCCCACAGAGTCTATACCAGACCCTTATCCGAGCATGCAGCCCGGCCGGTCAGGAAAGGGGGTGGGGACGAGCGAGTGATCCCCCCCTTTTGAGCCGTACCAGGCCACGTGCCCTCAACATTGGGGGGGGTGGGTGTTTTGGGGTGGGTGTTTTGGGGGAAGGAGGGCACCCTGCGGCCCCCCCACCCCAAAGCACCTTGTCCCCATGTTGATGAGGACAAGGGCCTCTTCCCAACAACCATGGCCGTTGGTTGTCGGGGTCTGTGGGCGACAGCCTTATTAGAATCCGTGAGCCCCCTTTAATAAGGGGGCCCCCAGATCCCGGCCCCCCACCCTATGTAGATGAGTATGGGGGACATGGTACCCCTACCCATTCACCTAGGAAAAAAAAGTCAATAAAAAACACACTAAACAGATTTTTAAAGTAGTTTATTAGTCAGCTCTGGGGGTGTTCTTCCGACTTCGGGGGTCTCTCCACGCTTTCCGGCCTCTTCTCCCGCTTTCCGATTGTTCTGCCCGGCTCCTCCACATCTTCTTGCAGCTCTTTTACTAGCGTTGGCCCGGGCTTCTGGTTCGCTGTCGCCGCCTTCTTCTTCCTCTTCTTCCTTTTTCTCTTCTTCCGATGTTGACACGATGCTCTCTCCCGCTGTAATGGCTTGTGCAATGTGTGCAACGACTTATATAAGCATGGGGCGTGGTCTCCGGGTGATGTCACACGGTAACCCCGCCCCTTATGACGTCAAGTCCCGGGGCATGCTGGGACTCTGAGCACGTCACACAAGCCATTACAGCGGGAGAAAGCGTCATGTCAACATCAGAAGAAGAGAAGAAGGAAAAAAGAAGAAGACGGCGGTGACGGCGAACCAGAAGCCTGGGCCAACGCTAGTAAAAGAGCTGCAAGAAGATAGCGGACGAGCCCAGCAGAACAACCGGAGAGTGGGAGAAGAGGCCGGAAAGCGCGGAGAGACCCCCAAAGTCGGAAGAAGACCACCGGAGCTGACTAAACTACTGTAAAAACCTGTCTAGTGTGTTTTTTTATTGACTTTTTTTCCCTAGGTGAATGGGTACCATATCCCCCATACTCATTCACATAGGGTGGGGGGCTGGGATCTGGGGGCCACCTTATTAAAGGGGGCTCCTGGATTCCGATAAGCCCCTCGCCCGCAGACCCTGACAACCAACGGCCAGGGTTGTTGGGAAGAGGCCCTTGTCCTCATCAACATGGGGACAAGGTGCTTTGGGGTGGGGGGGGCCGCAGGGTGCACTCCTTCCCCCAAAACACCCAACCCCCCCAATGTTGAGGGCATGCGGCCTGGTACGGCTCAGGAGGGGGGGTGCTCGCTCGTCCCCACCCCCTTTCCTGACCGGCCGGGGTGCGTGCTCGGATAAGGGTCTGGTATGGACTTTGGGGGGACCCCCACGCCATTTTTTTGGCGTGGGGGTTACCCTCAACATCCATACCAGGCGATAGGGCTTGCAAGGTGTCAATCTCGCCGTGTGGGCAAGTCCGTTCATTTTGAAAGTCGGACCTGCATACAGAGGGGTGGACTTCCCGCCTGGAACTGGGTCCGGCGGACTTTCGGCAGGAAGATTTAAAACACGTTTTAAACCTAGGTCCGGCGGACTTTTGGGAAGAAAAAGTCCACCGGAGCCCTCACACGACCAAGTCCGCCGGAAAGTCTGATCGTGTGTACGCGGCAAAACACAAATGTCAGAAAGGCAGAGATCATGGCTAAAGTTGGGAGAAGTCTGCACAGGACTTTTGGGGTACGACGATCCAAGGATCAGTTGAGAAAATGCTGGTCAAACCTTAAATTGATAGAGGAAGATCAGTATAGAAAGATCAGGAAAGTGCTGCAAAAAAGTAAGTATTTGTTGTGCGTTTCTATTATTATTATTACTTTCGTGCTGGTCCATGTTCTTTTCTTTACTGTTGTACAGTTTTAAATGCCAAGTTTTATGTTCGTGGACACAGGAATCATTTGCGGGACATCAAACATTGTTCGTTCGACCACTAATACTTTGTTTTTGGGAGATGCCGGTTAAATACATTTGTTCAGGCCTATTTTGATTAAAATAAGTTCAGTAGATTGTTGTCTAGATGTGTTTGAAACTATAAGGAAATGTCAACTTTATTCAGTGCCAGGAGAGGACACGCAGCAGCTGTTTGCGCATCTGGACGCAGGAGCACTAGTGTGGGACACCATAACACTCTTCTTATGGTGTCCCACGCAGGTGCTCCAGTGGATACTAGGGGTCTCTCCATTTGTGAAACTTGCACAAAACAGGTAATTACTCCAGCTTTTGAAAGGGAAAAAATCATGTATTCAGCTTGGAACTCTGCCAAAACAGACAATTGGAAGACACTTCCAAGCAATGTTTCATATTACTATCCTAACATATCTGTCTGCTAAGTATACCTTTTTTGTATTCACATAGGGGAGAAAAGAAGAGGACACCAGTAACCCAGCACCTACTGAACATCCTGAAGAAAGGCAACTCGCCACACACTGGGTGAAGTTTTGGAAATGGTGTCGGCGTGCTATTATGGGGGATCAATGGACATGTTTCGGGGGTGCAACCCCTTTCTCTCACCTACTTTAGATTGGAGGAAGGGGTTGCACCCACAAAGCGCGTACATTTATATCCTGTGATGGGAAATAGCACATGTTGACACACTGTCTGTGTGTTTTGGGGCTTGAGGAAATAACCTGTTTGTATCTACACACATTTTCAGCAGAGATCCTAAGGGACTTTTAACAGTTATACCTCTACGTGTACGTGGCTTCCAATTTTGGCTTTTAGAGGGGTAAGATCACCCCATCGGATGAAGGCAAGATCAACACAGTTTTGTCTCATATGGCCTTCACTTTAGCAAAGTCAAACTTTGTAAGTTCCTGAGTTGGGGATGTGTATGTTATGTTTTTAAACATGCCTGTTTAGCTCCAAAAAAGGCTAAATACTGTCAAACATGCCAAACTGACAAAAAAATTGCCTCTTGCACTCTGCCTGAAATTGAGGACAACAATAACATTTGGACACATTTTAGGGGGTGTTTAGGGTAAGCACAAGAATGTAGCTGACAAAATACATTGTTAAGTTACTAGGCTAGGTGTGTATGGGCCCAGGATAGCATGCTGGGGAGGTTAGTGAAGGCAAATATGCTCGAAGGACAAAAATGAGCATTAAAAGCTTAGAGCATGCATCAGGACAAAGAGGACATTCACATCATACTATAATAATGGTAATTATGGAATGAAGAAATTAATACAATACATTAGCAAACATTAAATACATAAAATGTGATGTTAAAGGCTAAAACCTACCCGAATATAGTCCTTCTGCAGGACTTGTATGATGGCAGAACAGGTCTCTGGAATAATGATTTCCAGAGCCTGGGGGGAGATCCCAGTGGTAAACTTAAGGTCCTGGAGACTTCTTCCCGTTGCCAAGTACCGCAAGGTGGTGACGAGCCTTTGTTTGGGAGTGATGGCTTGCCGCATGCATGTTTCCTGCTTAGTAATATAGGGGGTCATCAAAGCCAATAGACGGTGAAAGCAGGGGTCCGTCATCTGGAGATAATTCCTGAAATCATCAGGATTATTCTCCTGGAGCTCCTGCAGCAAAGGCATATGACAGAATTGGTCACGATTAAGCAACCAATTCTTGATCCAAGAACTTCTCCTCCCCCTGTTCCTGGACTGGACTTGGGTCAAAGCAATAACTCAAAGCCCAACAATAGTACGATCTCTCTGATGAGAACGCCACATGGCTAGCAGACGAACGGTTGTTCAGAAACGAACTGACAAGAACGCACTGAAAATCAGAAACGACCTGACAAGCATGCACTGAAAAACAGAAACTAACTGACAAGCACAACCTGAAAAAGCACAAAGCTGAAAAGCGCGAATCAACACTGACCAAACTTCTACTAACACGAGATTAGCAGAAGGAGCCCAAAGGGTGGCGCATGACTAGTGAACTTCCTTTTTATCGGCTCATAGTACGTCTAGTACGTCACTAGTTCGTAATTGTTGGCCAACATTTGTTTGGCCGTGTGTATGCAAGACAAGTTTGAGCCAATGCCCTTCGGACAAAATTCCACGGTTTTGTTGGCGGAAAGTCCGATCGTGTGTACGAGGCATTACAGTTTACAATTTAAAGGAAATTTGTCAGAGAAATATGTGGGCTATCATTGCTGATCTTCGGAAAATTTGAGTTGGCTGGGTATGACACTGATTTCTACTGATACTTTTTCTTCTTTAGTACTTTTTGAGTTACTGACCCAAAACAGGTATGCAGATCAGGGATTCTAACTTCATTGGTTACACACTCGGTCTAGGCCAGAGTGTAGCCTCTTCTCAAGGCTTTGCATTATTTTGCACAGGTGATTTGATCAGTTTAACTGCCTTAGTAATTACCACAGCTGTTTCATCTAAGGGAAATCCTGAAAACATGACCTGTTGGAGCGCCTTGAGGACTGGAGTTGAGAATTCAAAACAATTATTTTAATGATATCATAAGGCATTTTTACACATTTATTGAAAGTATTTCTTACAGAGTGTCTCTTGTAACACGTATCCGACATTCCCTTAGCTTTGTGTAAGAGTATTGCGTAGCTTTGGAAAACTAATGCCGCGTACACACGAAGGGACTATCCCGCGGGATTATCCGCTGGACCGAAGTCGAGCGGATAATCCCCTCGTGTGTGGGCGCCGGCGGACTTTTTTTGGCCAAAGTACGGCGGACTAAAGTTTTAAGTTTTGTTTTAAAATCCGCTGGACTTGGCAGTCCAGCGGACAATCCGGCCGTGTGTAGTATGGTCCGGCGGACCAAAAAGGACGCATGCTCAGTAGCAAGTATTTTTCTAGTATTTTTCGTTTTCTAGTCCTGTCGTACGTGCTGTACGTCATCGCATGAACCGTAGGACTTTTTGCGTGATCGTGTGTGGTCAAGTCCGTTCGCTTTTTAGTCCAGCGGACCCAGCTGGAAAGTCCAGCGGATTGTCCGCTGGACTTAGGTCCGCCGGGAAAAGTCCCTTCGTGTGTACGCGGCATAAGAGTGACAAAGTCATGTTATTTTGTTCCGACAGCAGCAGAAGACATCTGGGTTGTTTTAAAAATGTTTAAAATTGTAATAAAAATAATAATAATTTGTTTAAGAATGGTATGTATGCTTGTATAAATACCAACCATTTATCTAATGTCTTATCATCACAGTCCAATAATTTAACTGGGTATAGTTATCAGGCTTTTATTTATTTTTGAAGTAGCTGATACACATACAGTAGTATGTTCACAACAAGGATAGCTGTTTGCACAGAGACCCTGTTTTGGACTGAAGCCACATTCCTAGGTAATGTTAATTCAGGACTCCACACGAATAACAATAGAAACCCTTACTAACAATATAAGTGACTGTTTATTATCAACAACAACTATAATAGCTTTTTTACTTGAAACTACCTTTTTCGTATGTGAAGGGTTATTTGAGCTCTCGGCAGCTTTTCCCATGACTTTTTACACATATAAAACCATTAATCTTTGAAGTTCCTCCCATTCTTGTTGTAACTCCTAGCTACTGTAATGTGGTACATATTTGTCTTGCCTTAACTCTTCCATATTCAGAAGAATGAATGTGTACATCTTGATCTATATAGAGTTCAGTAGAATACCAAATGGCAAGAGTGAAGCACTTTGAAGGTACTGTAATAAATGAGTAATGTTTCCTGAGGCTGAATAATACAATATGGTGCTGAATGAGTAACCACCTATTTAATAGTCGTTCTATAGAATAACAAAACAGTGGCATTTAGAAACCTGACATAGAGCAAACATAAAAGCATAGTGAGTACAAAGTAGCAAGTTAAAAGCTACAAGTCTTTGTGATTTAGTGCATAATGTCAGTTTGTAAAGGTAGCCATGGATATAGGAACGCAGTCAGACATGAAGGCAATTAACAATCTAGCCACATATTTTTCTCCCCAAAATACACATCCTTTTAATTGCTAATGAATGCATGCTTGTGTTAAAAGTTGTGGGAAAAGGATCAAACCTATACATTTTCAATTTACTTGATACTGAGGTATCTGGCCTGCTCTGGGTCCACTTGCCCCATGCTTCTTGCAGTTATTAAAACCTAAAACTAGTTCTCAAATAGTAGTAGTCTTCTCTTTCTCTGTCTAACAGGCCAGTGATTTCATTCACCTTCCACCCTAAAGTCACAGACAAAAGGGACATAACTGAGTAAAGCAGCAGAGGTGTAGTATAGCTAAGTGGTGATGCACATTGCATGAGCTCCAAGTATCTAGCTGCCCAAGAAGACTAATTATCATAATCTCTAGCTCACCCTTGGATACCATTACACAAAACAACCCTCTTGATGAGGCGGCATTGATGGGCACTGATAGGCTGCACTGGTGGGCACTGATAGGCACAGATAAGGCGGCACTGATAGGCAGAGATAAGGCAGCACTGATCGGGACAGATAAGGTGGTACTGATGGGCACAGATAAGGCAGCACTGATAGCCACTGATAAGATGGCACTGAAAGGCACTGATAGGTATTACTGATAGGTACCACTAATAGATGGCAATGATGGGCACTGATAGGTGGCATTGATGGGGCACTGATGGGCACCGGTGACACTGATGGGCAGCACTGTTGATGAGGCACTGATTGGTAACATTGATAGGTGGCACTGTGGGCACTGATAGATGGCACTGTGGGCACTGATGGGTGTCACTGTGGGCACTGGTAGGCGGCGCTGGTGGGCACTGGTAGGTGGCACAGGGAGGCACAGTTGAATTGGTGGCTGCTTGCCTTGATTGGGACCGATGTCCCTCTGACAGCCGCCAGTGATCGGCTTTTTTTTTCCTGACGCTATTAGCGCCAGGAGAAAAAATAGGCGATTACCGGCTCTGTTTACATAACATGATCATTGGCTGACAGCTGATCACGTGGTAAGAGGTCGGGATTGATCCCTTACTCCAATCTGTGATCCAGCGAGTCTCATAGACTCGCTGATAACAGAGCATGCGCCTAAAAGGGGGCGCGCAGGCCGCTCGAGCTCCAAGTATCTAGCTGCCCAAGAAGACTAATTATCATAATCTCTAGCTCACCCTTGGATACCATTACACAAAACAACCCTCTTGATGAGGCGGCACTGATGGGCACAGATAGGCTGCACTGGTGGGCACTGATAGGCACAGATAAGGCAGCACTGATGGGGACAGATAAGGCGGTACTGATGGGCACAGGTAAGGCAGCACTGATAGTCTTTTATAAGATGACACTGAAGGGCACTGATAGGTTTTACTGATAGGTACCACTGATAGATGGCACTGATGGGTACCGATAGGTGGCATTGATGGGCACTGATGGGCACTGGTGACACTGATGGGCAGCACTGTATATGAGGCACTGATTGGTGACATTGATAGGTGGCACTGTGGGCATTGATAAGTGGCACTGTGGGCACCAATGGGTGGCACTGTGGGCACTGGTAGGGTAGGGCATTGTTGTGCACTGGTAGGTGGCACAGGGAGGCACAGTTGAGCTGCTCGCCTTGATTGGGACCGATGTCCCTCAGACAGCCGCCAGTGATCGTTTTTTTTTTCCTGATGCTATCAGCGTCAGGAGAAAAAATAGCAGATTACCGGCTCTGTTTACATCACATGATCAGCTGTCATTGGCTGACAGCTGATCACGTGGTAAGGGGTCGGGATCGATCCCTTACTCCGATCTGTGATCCAGCGAGTCTCATAGATTCGCTGATCACAGAGCACACTGCACGCGCCCAGCAGGATGTGCACGGGCCGCTCGAGCACAGTAGGCAAAGTAGGTCTGCGCTGTAGCCGTCATTTGGCTATAGCGTGGACCTGAAGCGTTTAATAGGGTTTGAAGTTCGGGTCCAAACTTTTGCAATGTTCAAGAGTTCTGGCATGAACCGGGGTGTTTGGCCCAACTCTACTGACCGCTAAGTATGATCTTTTAATTATTTGTAAGCAGGGGGTTCCAATGACCACAAGTGTATTGCCCCGTACATACGGTCGGACATTCCGACCACAAAATCCGTCAGATTTTTTCCGATGGATTTTGTCCGAAACTTGTGTTGCGCACACACGTTCGGACAAAGTTGTCGGAAAATCTGATCGTTCCGAACAAGGTGACGTACAAAACATACGACGGGGCTACGTAGAGGCCAGTAGCCAATAGCTTTTGTCTCCAAATTTCTTCTGAGCATGCGTGGCACTTTGTGCGTCGGAATTCTCTACACACGGTCGGAAAAAGTCAGATCGGATTTTGTTGTCGGAAAATTTTAGATCCTGCTCTCAAATTTTTCCAACGGGAAAAGTCCGCTAGAGCCCACACACGATCGGAATTTCCGACAACATAATCCGTTTGGACTTTTTCCATCGGAATATCCTAATGTACTGTGAGATGTAGATAAAGTAATTGTTAGTATGGCTTCCTGGAAACTAAATTATTTCAAGGGTCCCCTCATGCTAAAAAGGTTGAGAAAGGCTGGTTTACAGGTTCCCGTGATTCCAATCTGGTCCTTGGTGTGCAGCTATTACAGAGTGTTCAGGTTTGTACACTGTAGCTTTTTAGTGCCTCATTAACTTGTGTGCTACATGATAACTCTGTAGCAATTATAGACCTCCACCCACACCAATGTAGCAGTTCAAGGCTTTCATCTGTGAAAGATAAGAGTATTAGGCTATTCATGGGATTGTCAGTTTCCAGCTAAATGTATCAAGCAGTTTGTAGGTCTATCATTTACTGTAAAGCATGCCACACATTTTAAAGTTTGTTCTACTAGAGATAGACAGTTGAGCAGTGTATTCTTTCATGCTTTATAGAATCTTCTTTGCCTAAATGCCACGTATTTGTTATCTAAGTGTACATTACACAGTAATTATTGTTGTTCCTGTTAAGAAGCAGTAAAGCTCCAGAATGTCACTGTGAGTCATTCCTTTGCAAAAGGGACAATGTTTGAACTCATTAAAGGACTAGTATTGTAAAAATTATTGCATTGTCTTAATTATATGCTGTTATTACATAAAATTGTAGTAAATGGTATATTTGTCTTCATGCATATTACATGCAGAAAAAACTGTCTAGCAGAACTGACAGGCTTTAGGACAACCTATATATGTAAGCATGAGTAGCTGCAGTAATCTTTTCTTGTGTGAATAAAAGGCATAAGCCTGGATTCACATATTTGCACTGTGGTGTGTTGTGGTAACGTGCACAATACTACAATGCATGTTAAAATTAACATGTAAAAATACATTGCAGTGCCATTCAAATGGCACTCCAATTCACTAAGGCACATGCAGTTCCAAGGCACATGCACTGCAGTGCACCAAAATGCATTGTAGCACACTATCGTGCACTGTCACATGCTGACTTGAACAAAAAAAAAAAAACACAGTTGTATAGCGCAAACTGTAAAGTAGAGAAGGGGATATCACCACTCCAGGCAGATCAAATAGGAATGAACCTCTCCTCTAGTTTGGAAGCCATGGGTGCTGGCAATGCATGTAGCAATGAAATTGAGAAAAATTCTGGACAGCCACACTCCAAAAAATAGCCTTTATTTGTCAACGAAAAGAAGACTGACGCGTTTCACACTTGTTTCACACACACGAAACGTGTGTTTCACACACGTTTCACATCAAACAGTGCTTAATCATAGCTCGTTTATTCCAGCAATACATGCCACAAACATTGTCTGTGACTATCATTTCATTTTTTCATGTTTTAACTCTATTATGTCATCATTACACTTGGAATGACACTTCTTCAAGATTACTAGATATATCAGATATAAGCTTGTTAGCAGTTATTCATTTCACCAGCACATCCAATCTACATCAATAATAGGAACCATTACTTATATCTCCAACCAGTTCTTCCATCTGTCTTGATGTGATTTGTTGAGATTCTATTACTGGATTTGAATTATAATGCATCTTTTTACAAGCTGCTCTAGGAATCAGCCAACCATGTCTTACTTCAGATCTGAGTTCTTTGAGTCATCTCTAATTTTATGATTATTCGATTGTTCCAAAAGGTTGGGTTCTCTTGTCAATAATTGAACATCAAAGACAAATTGGCCATTGTTACTGAATAAGACTTTGCCCATGACATAGTATATTTAGCAATTCCCTCCTCACCTTAAGGTATTTTTTGGGAAGTTCAGTTCACTTGTTTTTACTCAAGACATTCAATCATTTGTACTAATTAGGCTTTCTGTAGTACAACTAAAAGCAAACTTTTTTTAATAGAATAGGGAGGGATTAGAATGTCTGTTATAATTATTATTATTATTATTCTTCAGGATTTATATAGCGCCAACAGTTTGTGCAGCACTTTACAACATGAGGGCAGACCATGCAGTTACAATACAATTCAATACAGGAGGAATCAGAGGGCCCTGCTCGTTCAAGCTTACAATCTAAGAGGGGTACAAAATGTAATAACTGTGGGGGATGAGATAATGGAGAAGATAAAAGTACAGTTGATGGGTGGAGGTGGGATATGCTTCTCTAAATAGAAAGGTTTTCAGGGATTGCCTTAAAGTGGACAGTAGGAGATAGTCAGATAAATTGGAGTAGGGAATTTCATAGGATGGGGGAGGATTAGAAGCCATCCTGGAGGCAAGCATGGGAAGGAGGTGGCAAGGGAACTATAGAGCCTTGGGAGGAATGAAGAGAATGATTAGGTTGGTATTTTGAGACTAGATTAGTGGTGTAGCTGGGGGCCAAGTTGTGGATGGCTTTGCAAGTTATTGTTAGTATTTTGAATTTATTTGTTGGGTGAGTGGTAGCCAACAGAGGGATTGGCAGAGAGGGGTGGCAGACACTGAACAACTGGTAAGGTGGAGGAGTCTGGCAGCAACATTCATGATGGACTGAAGGAGTGATGTAAATGCAAGCTAATGAGGAGCAGGGATGAGCTTTATGTTCGAATCAAACTCATGTTCAACTCGAACATTGGCTGCTCGCCGAACATCAAACAATTTTGGGTGTTCGCGGCAAATTCGAAAGCCACGGAACACCCTTTAAAAGACTATGGGAGAATTCAAAAGTGCTAATTTTAAAGGCTTATATGCATGGTATTGTTATAAAAAGTGCTTGGGGACCTGGGTCCTGCCCCAGGGGACATGTATCAATGCAAAAAAAAGTTTTAAAAACTGACGTTTTTTCAGGAGCAGCGATTTTGATAATGCTTAAAGTGAAATAATAAGAGTGTAATATTCCTTTAAATTTCATACCTGGGGGGTGTCTATAGTATGCCTGTAAAAGGGCGCATGTTTCCCGTGTTTAGAACAGTCTGACAGCAAAATGAAATTTCTAAAGGAAAAAAAGTCATTTAAAACTACTTGCGGCTATAATGAATTGTCGGTCCGCAATACACATAAAAGTTAATTGATAAAAAACGGCATGGGAATTTCCCCACAAGGGAACCCTGAACCAAAATTAAAAAAAAAATGCATGGGGCCCCCTAAATTCCATAGCAGGTCCTTCAGGTCTGATATGGATTTTAAGGGGAACCCCACACCAATTTTTTTTTTAAATGGCATGGGGTCCCCCCAAAAATCCACACCAGACGCTTATCCAAGAACGCAGCAGGACGAGAGAGTGCCCCCACCCCTCCTGAACCGTACCAGGCCACATGCCCTCAACATTGGGAGGGTGCTTTGAGGTAGCCCCTCAAAGCACCTTGTCCCCATGTTGATGGGGAGAAGGGCCTCATCCCTACAAGCCTTGCCTGGTGGTGGGGGGGTCTGCAGGCAGGGGCTTATCGGAATCTGGAAGCCCCCTTTAGGAAGGGGACCCCCAGATCCCACCCCCCCTGTGTGAATTGGTAATGGGGTACAAATGTACCCCTACCATTTCACAAAAAAAGTGACAAAATGTTTAAAAAACACAAGAGACGGTTTTTGACAAGTCCTTTATTAAGCGGAGAAAGAAGAAGATGGAGAAGAAGAATTTGGAGGAACAAGAAGAACACCGAAGGAAGACCAGAAAAAAGAAGATGATAGAAGAACCGGAAAGAAGAAGAAGAATTTAATAAAGGACTTGTCAAAAACCATCTCTTGTGTTTTTTAACCTTTTTGTCATTTTTTTGTGAAATGGTAGGGGTACATTTGTACCCCATTACCAATTCACAGGAGGGGCGGGATCTGGGGGTCCCCTTCTTAAAGGGGGCTTCCAGATTCCGATAAGTCCCCTGCCTGCAGACCCCCACAACCACCAGGCAAGGGTTGTGGGGATGAGGCCCTTCTCCCCATCCACATTGGGACAAGGTGCATTGAGGGGCTACCTGAAAGCACCCTCCCAATATTAAGGGCATGTGGCCTGGTACGGTTCAGGAGGGGGGGCACTCTCTCGTCCCTCCTCTTTTCCTGCGGCCTGCCAGGTTGCGTGCTCAGATAAGGGTCTGGTATGGATTTTTGGGGGACCCCACGATTTTTTTTTTGTGCGGGGTTCCCCTTAATATCCATACCAGACCTGAAGGGTCTGGTATGGATTTTGAGGGGGACCCCCATGCCATTTATTTTTTTAATTTTAGCGTGGGGTTCCCCTTAATATTCATACCAGACCTTAAGGGCCTGGTATGGAAGTTAGGGGGACCCCCACCCATTTTTTTTTTTAATTTGGTTCGTGGTTCCCCTGTGGGGAAATCCCCATGCCGTTTTTATCAATGAACTTTTATGTGTATTGCGGACCGACAATTCATTATAGCCACGAGTAGTTTTAAATTACTTTTTTTCCTTTAGAAATTTCATTTTGCTGCCAGTCTGTTCTAAACACGGTAAAAATGCGCCCTTTACAGGCATACTATAGACACCCCCCAGTTACGAAATTTAAAGGAATATTACACTTTTATTGTTTCACTTTAAGCATTATTAAAATCACTGCTCCCGAAAAAACTGCAGTTTTTAAAACTTTTTTTTGCATCGATATATGTCCCCTGGGGCACTTTTTATGACGACAATACCATGCATATAAGCCTTTAAAATTAGCACTTTTGATTATTCATGTTCGTGTCCCATAGACTTTAACGGGGTTTGCGTGTTCAAAATATTTTTTTGCCTGTTCGCATGGTCTGGTGCGAACCAAACGGAGGGGTGTTCAGCTCATCCCTAATGAGGAGCGAGTTGCAGAAGTCGAGGACGAGAGATAACAAGAAAGTAAATTTGGAGCTTTGTGGTGTCATTGGTTAGGAAGGGACATATTTTGGAGATGTTGTGGAGGTTGAAGCCGCAAGCTTTGGACAGTGATTGGATGTGGGACCAAATGGAGAGTTCAGAGTCCAGAATTGCACCTACCACCCTGGCATGTGGGGATGAATTAATGGTTGTGTCATTGATCTTGACAGAGAAGTCATGGGAAGGGGCATGTGGGTGAGGAAATATTATGAGCTTGGTTTTGGATAGATTGAGTTTGAGGAAGTGGTGTGACATCCAGACTGATATGTCAATAGGTAAATTAGTGATGCACGAGGAGACTGATGTTGTGAGCTGAGGGGTAAAGAGATAGATTTGGGTGTCGTCAGCGTAGAAGTGATATTGAAAGGAATGGGAGACCCAGGTAGGAGGTGTAGATTGAGAGGAGAGGTCCAAGAACTGAACCTTGGGGAACCCCAAAAGAGAAAGGAAGAGGAGAGGAGGAAGTAGAGTTGTAAATGACACTGAAGGTGCAGTGGAATAGGTAGTATGAGAACCAATGAAGAGTACAGTCATGGAGATCAAAGGAGTAACATTTTTTGAGGGGGGTGGTCAACCTTATCAAAGGCAGCCAAAAGGTCCAGATATAGGAGTACAGAATAGTATTCATTGGTTTTAGCTGTTAGTAAATTGTTTGTGAGTTTTAGGAGAGCAGTTTCTGTGAAGTGTTGAGGGAGAAATTCATACTGAATTGGATCAAGAAGGTTATTCTTAATGAGGTGGTCACTTGGTTGTAGCTCAGGCATTCAAGCAGTTTGTAGGAAAAGGGGAGCATAGAGACGGGGCATAGGATGTTAAGATTGGTGGGGTCCAAGGAAGGCTTTTTAGGTATTGGGATGACTAGTAAATGTTTTAGAGAGTTGGGCATGTTGCAAGAAGAGAGGGAGAGATTCACAATGTGAGTTAGAGAGTGTAGAATAAAGCCAGAGAACGACCGCAGTATTTGAGAGGGAATAGGGGACAGGGGGTTAGGTGGGCATTAGAAAAAAGTTCAGCAACCTTGTCTATTGTAGTAGGGTTGAATTTGGGAAGTGCTGATTGTACCTGTGGACATGGGGTGTAAAGTGTGGGGGATATCTTTAGAGTGACAATCTCATCACAAATTGTGTCAGTCTTATTTTTGAAATGATTGGCGATCTCCTGGACAGGGAGTAAGTTAGTGTGTGGAGGCAGTGGAGGACGAAGTAGAGAAATACAGGTAGAGAAGAGTTTATGACGACTGGATGAGAAGGTGTTAGTGAGAGTAATATAAAATAATATAGGTCTGCTTGGCAGTGTGGATGCAAGAATTGTATTTTTGGATATTTATATTGGTTTAAGTCTGAGACTTAGTCTTACGCCACATACGCTCAAGAGTTTCTATGGGTAACTGTTAGGTGGTTGGAGGGAGAGGTGGTGGAAAACAGGGAGAGAGCGAAGCGAATAAAGTGGTGATCAGAGAGAGAAAAAGTATTGTTGGAGAGGTTGCATGGAGTGCATAGGTAGGAAAATACAAGGTCAAGGGTGTTGCAATCAAAGTAAGTGAGTCAAGCGAGTAGAAGCATGTATCCATAATTTAGGTCAAAAGAGGAGTGCACTTGCTGGTGAGTAAGGATTCCTAGGTATTCCTGTGCCTCCAGATTCATAGTTGGAAATGTGCAGTTTGAGGCTGCTAATCTGGTATCACTGTTGTGATGCTTACTGTACTTGCTGGAGGCCCTGATGTGAAGAAGCAAAACCTGCCTCTACCAAGATGGCTGCCTCCACAACAAGACAGTGCAGAACAAGGCATTGCTGAAAGATCAATTACATGGAGGTTAAAGGTAACACATTTTTGTGCCTTATGCCTACCTTTTTTGGACACAAATTTGATAGTTTCGTTTTTTTCAATAGTTATCATTAGGAACGGAGCCACACAAGAGTTAATAATATTTAATCATTGGCTGCATTTCATTATAGCAAGTGTTATACGCCTCATCTGTATTAATAGCTCTGAACTGTATATTTATAGTGCAAACCACCCTCCTGAAACATGCCAATGTTGGCTTTTCAATCACTTGTGAAATACTTAAGAGAGCGTAAGAGTATAATTTGCCAGTTATGGAGTATTGAGCTGTGTACATGGCTTTCCTGCTGATGAAAGATATTATGTATCAGCCTTCACCCCTTATTACATGTTCAAAACAACGAACCTATATTCAGCTGATGCATTAAAACAAAAGCAACTGGCAGAGGTAGTGCAGTCCTGGGGATTTGACACACTGATGTAGTACCATCTGTATTTGTTTTCATAGCTCCTCAAGGGAACATACATTAGTCTGAATGTAATCCTCTTGATTCTCTAAAGATTAAACTAACATATAGGTCTAGAGTGATTTACATGATATGAAGCTTTAACACTGCTCTGCTTCCATTCTCATTCTAATTAGTGTGAAACAGAAGCACTTTCCTAAACTATGGATTTAAATGGGAGGAGTGTTACACTTTCCATAAACTGTCTGGCTTAAAACATCATCTGTCATGCGGGTAATTAATCAGATTTTTGCTGAAGGGAGTCAGCAAAAGAAAAAAGATAATTTTAAGATTATAGGTTATAATCCCATCTCACTTTTATGGGTGGTTTATGGATCTTTAAAAAATAAAATTTACTGTATATTTTAATATACTAATAGTAACTGACATTGACTTCACTGTGCCTGCAGATGGCCATAGACTCTTTTATGCTTTTTGGTGCTTTTTGCGCTTTTTTTAAGCGTTTCATGCTTCATGCTGTTTTTTTTGTAAGAGGGGGAGACTGGTTGTTAAACACAAAACCCTACCAAAAATACACCAACAATGCATGTACATGCATTTTCTATGTATTTTTGATGCGTTTCCATTGAAGTTTAATGACCCAAAAATGTACCTTCCTGCATGGAAAAAAAAGTCCTTGGACATCTTCCTAAAATACACTGCAGGAAACTGCATAGAGGTGATTGGGACCCATAGTAAAACCATATTAAATCAATTGTTTTGCGTTTCCTGCACTTCTGAAAACACACAGGTGTGAACCAGGCCTTACAGTACTTGTAATGTCAGCATTGAAAAATCAATAGAATTGTAAGCATGGAACTGTAAGTACTCTTTGATCAAATAACATACATAAAATATAGTTGATATAGTGGGGGAGATTTACTAAAGCTGTGCATGGTAACCAATCTGCTTCTAACGTCAGCTTGTTCAATTAAGCTTTGACAATAAAACCTAGAAGCTGATTGGTTACTATGGCTAAAATCACATCCCGCTCTTATGGGTGGTTTAAGGATCTAAAAAAAAAAAAATGGACTTTAATGGACTATCAATAACTGACCTTAACTGTGCTTTTCCCCTCAGATGACCATAGACTCTTTTACAGTACACGTAATGTCAACCGTGAAACATTTCTTAGCTTCTCATATGGACCGATTACAGTTTCTTCTTTAGTAGAGTGCATAGAATTGTAAGCACTCCATGATCAAATAACAAAAGTAACATATAGTTTATACTGTACATTTTGACATGAACTGGTTTGAAATATTATAAGTTATTACCCATCCCACTCTTATGGATGGTTTATGGATCATTGAAAAAAATACAGTTTAAATTTTAATGAACTATCAATAACTGACATCGACCGTGGTTTGCTCCCAGATGGCCATAGGCTCTTTTACAGCACGTATAAGGTCAACTTTGAAAAATCTTTCAGCTTTCCATATGCATGATTACAATTTCATGTGTATTGTAAGCACTTTATGATCAATGGTGATGACTCTCTCAGAATGAAAAAATTGATAGATGGTTTCTTGACGGGCATTCTTTTTTAGAGTAGGATTTTCAGATAGTCGTGGCCTCATATAGGGTATCAGTATTACAGTGGTTCTAACCCTTGCTGTACTCTACCCATCACCTTGATATTTAATGATAGAAGGCAGTAGGTAGGAAACAGCAACTAAAGAACAAAATAATATAAAAGCACCCTTTAAATTACATTTGTAATTTTAGGAAAATCATATAATATTTTTTACGTGAAATTGTATATCCTCCTTTGCAGTCAAATTTAATAAAATCCCACTATATATTTGTTATGTGCTCCCATTAACACAGCATACCTAAAAATGATATAAAAAAAAAATCTCTTGCCTTTCTAGGTGTTTGTTTTTAACAGGCTGCAAATTACCCTAAATAATTTGAAATGAGAGAAAAGTTAGTCTGACCCCATTGACAAAGAGGGACACAGTGAGTTTCTTCTCATTAAATCCAGCTTCTATATCTTTAATACCTTTTAGGACAGGCAGTGTTCAAATAAATTTTACAACTTATAAATTAAAGAGAATGAATCTCCCAAACAAATATATTTTAATAATTTGGTTCAAACACATTCAGCTGTTGCTGGGGGGGGTCCAGGCATCTGCTGAGCAGGATGGCTGGCTGTACTGTTTTATTGTTGACACAGATCCACTTCTGCCTCCCCTGCAGCGATGCCAGCTTCTCCTCCTCCCCCCCCCCCCCCAGTTGCACAGCACAGGGATAGGTTCTAGCACATTTGCCCCTTCCATCTGCTGTCCAGGCCCCCTGTGTGCCCCTTTCACCCGCAGAGCTGCCGGTTTCCATCCTGTCCCGTCAGAAGTTGCTGCAGGCACACAGGGGGATGTTTAAGGATGGAGAACCAGGGAAGGGGACATTAAATGTGTAATTTTCTTTCCTGAATGAACACTGAGCGATCAGTATCAATCACTCCTGTGTCTCACTGATTCATAGTAAACAGTTTACTATGCTTCAGTTTGTGAACGAGCAGCAAGCCTCAGAGCGATTCCTATGCATTCATCTGCACAGCCGAGGCTGTAGAGAAACAGACTGATAAATCTATCTCTCTAGCAACTTTTCAGGTAGCCTGTAAGGGGCCCTATGACTTCTAACAGCAGCCCTGGTGCTGCCTATTCTTTGTGGGGAACCATTTGACCTTCTCTGGCTGGCCTTGGCCTTAAGTAATACTTTTATAACTTACCATTGTAACAGTAAAGAATGAAAGAAAAAGTCTCACCTCTTTCTGGCTGATCAAGCTCTTTACACAAGATTGTATTACAGATCAATTACATTTCATCCAAGATTAACTAAAAAAATTAGGAAAAGTAGGACGACTCATGTGGCTAGGTGTATAATTGCCATCATCCCTATGGTAACAGAAAATTGGGAAAAACCTCTAGTTTGGGATTTTTAAGGCAATGAAAAAATAATAATTTAGAAAGAAATTCTACATATAAGAAATTGATTTGACATATAAAAAAGACAAATTGAGTAGAATAATTTAACATGTTTCATAAATTGTACAAAAGAGAGAGTGACAGTGATCGGACGTGGTGCTTAAAGGAGAGTTCAGAGTCCAGTACTACACCTAGAATCTTGGCATGTGGGGATGGCCTTATATTTGTGCCATCAATTTTGACAGAGAGATCAGGGAAAGGGGCATATGGGGGAGAAAAAAAAGTTTGAGGAAGTGGTGTGACATCCAGACTGATATATCTGACAGTAAGTTAGTGATACGTGAGGAGACAGAGGGAGTGAGCTGAGGGGTAGAGAAATAGATTTGGGTGTCGTCAGCGTAGAGGTGTTATTGGAAGCCACGGGAGGCTATCAGCTGACCCAGGAAGGAGGTGTAGATTGAAAATAGGAGAGGTCCAAGAACAGAACCTTGGGGGACCCAAACTGAGAAAGGGAAAGGGAAGAGGAGAAGAGGAAGTAGAGTTGTAGGAAAAGCTAAAGGTGCGGTTGGATAAGTAGAAAGAGAACCAGCGAAGAGTACAGTCATGGAGACCAAAGGCGTGGAGTTTTTTTTGAGGAGGAGTGGTCAACCATATCAAAACCATATCAAAGGCAGCAGAGAGGTCCAGGAGTAAGTGTACAGAATAGTGTTGATTGATTTTGGCCAGTAGTAGATAGTTTGTTAGTTTTAGGAGAGCAGTTTCTGTGAGTTTTGAGGACGAAATCCAGACTGAAGGGGATCAAGAAGGTTAGTATCAGCGAGGTGGGCGCTCAGTCCGTTGTAGACCAGACGTTCGAGGAGTTTGGATAAGAAGGGGAGCAAGAAGATGGGGCGTAGGTTGTTAAGATTGGATGGGTCCAGTGAGGGCTTTTTAAGTATGGGTCTGACAAGTGCATGTTTTAGAGAGTTGGGGAAGATGCCAGAAGAGAGGTAGAGATTGAAGATGTGGGTTAGAGAGTGTAGTATAGAGCCAGAGTGTGAACGTAGCATTTGTGAGGGAACAGGATCCAGAGGGCAGGTGGTAAGGTGGACATTAGCAAGTAGTTTAGCAACCTCGTCTATAGTGGTGGGGTTGAAAGAGGGAAGTAATGATTGTGCCTGTGGGAATGAAGTGTAAAGCGTGGAGGGTATCAGAACAGTAGAGATCTCCTCACGAATTGTATCAATCTTCTGTTTAACGTGATTCGCGATCTCCTGGGCAGTGAGTGAGTTGGCAGGTGGAGGCGGTGGAGGACGAAGTAGAGAGTTGAAGGCAGAGAAGAGTTGATGGGGATGGGATGATAAGTTGCTAATGAGAGTGATAAAATAGATCTGCTTGGCAGTGAGGAGGCTGGAATTGTATTTTTGGAGGGCAGATTTATATTGGTTGAAATCTCTCTGAGACTAAAGCCCCATACACACGCGCGGATTATCCGAGGACCAGGTCCGTCGGACCATGTCCGTCACACTTTGTCTGATGTTGGTTTTGCGTACACACGGTCAGACAAAGTTGTCGGAAAATCCGATCATTCTGAACGTGGTGACGTTTGTTGCCTACGACGGGACTACGTAGAGGCTAGTAGCCAATAGCTTTGGTCTTGTAATGTGATCTGAGCATGCGTAGCACTTTGTCCGGTCGGACAACCGTACACACGATCGGATTTGGTGTGATCGGACCGTGTTGACGGCAAATCTTTCCAGCAGGAGATAAGACTTTGTCCGTCGGACAAACCGACGAACACTGTCCGATGGTGCATACACACGGTCTGATTTTTCAACAACCTTGTCCGATCGGACAAAATCCATGAAAAAGTCCGACCGTGTGTATGGGGCTTTAGTCTTACCCCACAGGCACTCGTGAGCACGACTGTTTTTTCAGACTTCTAGTATCATCTGTTTGCCAAGGTTGAAGGGGTCGGGCCTGATTCTGTGTGTAGTAAGGGGGGCCAGTGAGTCCAGTGAGGCTAGAAATTACAATGACTCATTTCCAGGTCAGAAGGTGAAAACACGCTCTTTTGATTGCAGCTGTGAATATTTGATCGCAACCAACATTCTAATTTGTTTCTTTTCGTTTATTTGCAGATGTGCGAATCTGTATTTCTACATATGATATTTGAAGGTAAACTTAAGGGAGTTCGATAAGAAATGGTGTCCCTGGGATTACAGGAGGTGAATTACAAAGACAAAGGCCCAGTTTGAGCCCTGGTTCACACTGACAGCGGGAGGAGATCGTGTGAGTTCGGCTGAACACGATTTCTTTCCACATGTCAGTCCCAACTGCGGGGGGGGGGGGGGGGGCCTTTCAGAGACTTCTGTGCAGGTTTCAGCACTGATGTCAATAAAAATCGAACCCGAAGTCTCCAAAAAGTAGTACAGAAACTACTTTTGAAAATTGCGGCGCCGCACCAATTAGAACGGTACAATTGCCTACAATTTGACATGTCAAATCACATTTCAAATCGCACCAATATAAACCAGGGCTGACACATACAACACTGCTTATCCACCAGCTGAATTCATTACCTGCAATTTTCCACAGCTGTTATATATAAAGATTCCACCTTTATCATTTACTTGCAGGTGTGCTGAAGAGATTCGCTTTTTTGGTGCACAAATACATATAGAAATTATAAGATATAAAAGAAAGAAAAGAGGAAAAATAAACACATAACAAGCTCAATAATGTACTTTAATTTTGCTAGCAGAAACAAAAATTATGTACATTAATTTACTAGCTTCAAAGAACAATTCGACAAGATACATGGTGCTACATTAAGCCAATGTAAACCTTAGAGTGGACACAGGTTTACTTTCAATGTATAACAAGTAACATTTCATACTACAACTCACCCACCAGCCCACATCATTTTTATCTGCAAGATTATAGAAACATACTTAACAGTCATTATTCTTACAAAGCATTCCAGCATAATATTAAAAAAGGCATATATTCAAAATATAACACCCACCACCAGCCCACAATCCAGACACATACATAGGTGATCATGTTCTGCTGGAAACTGCACTTCTGTGTACATAATTAAAGCGGTGTTCCGCCCAAAAAAAATAAAAGCCAGCAGCTACACATACTGCAGCTGCTGACTTTTAACAATAGGACACTTACCTGTACTGGAGTCCAGCGATGTCGGCACCACAGCTGATGTTTCCATCAGCTGTCAGGTGCTGCTGCCACCATTGCAGATAAGGATACCCGGCAGTGTAGTCTTATAGCTTCCCGCCGGGAACCCTACTGTGCATGCACGAGGCCCTGCTCCTCTCTTCTACTGGCCCAATGACAGGGAGAGGAGGGAGCCCCGCGGGGACGTCACGGGCCGTGGCCTGGACTCCTGGAAGTGGGAACACGATACCTGCCAAAGACAGGTATCCCCCCCCCCCCGAAAGGTGCCAATTGTGGCACCAGGGGGGAAGAGGAAACAAGTGAGCGGAAGTTCCACTTTTGGGTGGAACTCCGCTTTAAGCAATGAGATCGAAGAGTAGAAGGTCAGCACATGCTCCCAAACCATGTTTACATGGTCAGACAGGAACAATACACACACAACATTGATAGCATGGCCACATAAATCAAATTTTGAAGGAAAAAAATGCACAAGAATTACAGCAAACAAACAGCCCTAGCTGGGCATTTGTCAATATGCACAATATCATTCCTTCTCCCCCACAAATCACAGCAAAAAACCTGGCCTTCTCAGGTCAAACAACCCCCCCCCCCCCCCCCCACCTACTGCAGCCCTTTATATAAGATAGGCTGTATTGTTAGCACACTGACACGTGCCCAATAGAAGTACACACCCACCAGTATCTTTCAATCTGTCTCTTCATGTATGTCTAAAGTGATTGCACCTGATGAGCATGAACACAGAATACTGTTTGCAACTGTGTTAGCTCTTGGCTATGTGCATCAAATCTCCAACTACAGGCCAAAGATCGAAGCCCATTTGCATGCACATAAACAAAGCAACAGTTTTCTAAGCATATGTACCCATGCAGTATAAACCCTACAATTTTAAGTGTCCAAGTACCTGGGCATGATTAGTGCTAACAAATATTAACATCAGTCCCTAGCTGCAATGAGCTTCCAATCTAAAGTCTAAAACAAACTTTTTTACATTAGAGTCTATTTCGACAGGAGACAAAAAATACCAGCATGTCTTTGGATTGTGGTGAGAAACCCACACAGGGAGAACATATAAACTTCAACACAAGCTTTAGGATGTTGGGGAATTGAACCAGCAACCCCAGTGCTGCTAGATGGAATTGCTACCCATTTAGCCAGCCGGCAGCCTCACACATGTTGTCTGCATCTCTGCGGTGTGAACCAGTCCTAAAAGACCATAGCCATGCTAGGTGTCACAAGCAATATACAATATATTGTCCGAAGTATTGGGACGCCTGCCTTTATACACACATGAACTGTAATGGCATCCCAGTCTTAGTCTGTAGGGTTCAAAATTAATTTGGTCCACCCTTTGCAGCTATAACAGCTTCAACTCTTTTGGGAATGCTGTCCATAAGGTTTAGGAGTGTGTCTATGGGAATGTTTGACCATTCTTCCATAAGTGCATATGTGAGGCCAGGCGCTGAAGTTGAACGAGAAGGCCTGGCTTACAGTCTCCGCTCTAATTCATCCCCAACGTGTTCTGTTTTGTTGAGGTCAGGACTCTGTGCAGGCCAGTCATGTTCCTCCGCCCCAAACTCACTCATCCATGTCTTTATGGACCTTGCTTTGTGTATTGGTCCAAATCATTTGGTGGAGGGGGGATCATGATGTGGGGTTGTTTTTAAGGGGTTGGGCTTGGCCTCTTAGTTCCAGTGAAAGGAACTCCTAAGGCATCAGCATACCAAGACATTTTGGACAATTTTATGCTCCCAACTTTGTGGGAACCATTTGGGGATGGCTCCTTCCTTTTCCAACATGACTGCACACCAGTGTACAAAGCAAGGTCCATAAAGACATGGATGAGCGAGTTTGGGGAGGAGGAACTTGACTGAACAGAGTCCTGACCCCAACCCGATAGAACACCTTTTTAGAGAAGAGACTGCGATCCAGGCCTTTCTTATCCAACATCAGTGCCTGGCCTTACAAATGCACTTCTGGAAAAATGGTCAAACATTCCCATAGACACACTAAACCTTGCGGGCAGCCTTCCTAGCCTTCTCAGAAGCTGTTCTAGCTGCAAAGGATGGGCCAAATAAAATTTTCACCCTACGGACTAAGACTGGGCTGCCATTAAAGTTCATGTGTGTGTAAAGGCAGGTGTCCCAATACTTTTGGCTATAAAGTGTATCTGGCAAGATTTACAATGGAACCCTCCTACAAATAAATACTACATTTAGACAGTTTTAGGACCTGGGATATGAGACAACTTACATGAAGGGGCATGTTTGGGATTTGAACCCAGACGCTCAGGGATGCTAAGCAGAAGTTCTAACCTCTAAGCCACAGAACTGCCACGTGTGAAGACCCCCTACACATAAATACTCATAAATACTGCATTTCTTTGGGCATACAGGTGATGGAATTACATTACTCAAGAGCTATTCTTCTTGATTTATTCTGTGATATTTGGTGGTTCTTTGTGGGTCAGTGTAGAATAGTGATGTTACTCTCAAATATTTGGGAATTACATTTTGATTTCTGATGTTGGTACACATATCACATATTTTGAGGCTCAAATTGTGATTATTTGGAAATAATAAAAAGCACAAAAAAGTGTGACTCATGTAAAATTTGCAACAGCAATGGTATGGTTTGTGGTTTGTAAAGACACCGGTGTCAGTTTAGGTAAAGATTGTTGTGAGATGGAGAGTAAACAAAATAGTTGAAGTAGAAGCAACAATGTTGCAAAGGACATTGTTGCAACATCTTTCTCTGAAATAAAATTTATTTCAGAGAAAGATACATTTCATCTCAACATTAAAAGGATTTACTTGGGGAAGTTACATTTGTACCATTAGGCCCCTTTCACACTGGGGCGGTGATCCGCGGTGACGGTAAAGCAGCGCTATATTTAGCGCTGCTTTACCGTCGCTTTCACCGCGGTTTTCGGCTGCTCGCGGTGCGGTTTTACCCCCCGCGAGCGGCCGAAAAAAAGGGTTAAACACCCCCCGCAGAGCGCCGCCGTAGCCGCGGTATTGCCGCGGTAACCGCGGTATTGCCGCGGTTTTACGGCGGTCTCCCATTGTAATCAATGGGAAGGAGCGGTATAGGAGCGGTGAACACACCGCTCCTATCCCGCTCCAAAGATGCTGCTAGCAGGACTTTTTTTGTCATCCTGCTAGCGCACCGCTCCAGTGTGAAAGCCCGCCGGCTTTCACACTGGAGTGAATGGGGCAGGATTTTTTCATGCGGTGAACAGGCGCTATTTTTAGCGCTGCACCGCATGAAAAACGCCCCAGTGTGAAAGGGGCCTTAGAATCAATGGCTAAAACTTGCATTGGACTATAATAGCGCAGATTTTAACTCCCAAAAAATGCTCTTTAACACAGCCCTCATTTTGGTATTTACTATAGAGTCCTGTAAAAAAGGCATTGGAGCTGAAATGAGAGCTATTTGCAGGTCTGAGCATGCTCAGTTGTGTTGGCACCTAGTTGTACAAAAACGAGGAATTTATCTCTTCTCAGACCTTTAAAGATATTTCAGTATAGAAATCCCTTTTTCACACAGTTTAAAAGCAGATTATCTTTAAATAATATACCGCATATTTCAGTACCATTAATATCATGCTCTAAACATTATTTCCATGTGCACTACTCCAGGTTTTAGCAAAGTAAGGGTTTGGGCACTATTTGTTTTCAGGGAACTGTAGTAAATTTGATTTTGGGAGAATTTTTTTTTTACCAGCGCTATAGTGAATACCGTTTCAGCGATAATTAGCGGTAATTAGCGCCAATTAGCGATGCAGCGGTTTTTATGTTTTATAATAGTTTATATGATTGTATTTATTCTTCTGCGCTTTAGTTGTGCTTATCTTAAACACTAGAAATGTACCCGTTTGTTCCAGTTAAGCCTTAATTTGCGATAAGCACATCTTTCAATGAAATTAATGTTTCCTCATGTAGATTTATGAACAATGGGTTTTAATACATATAACTACACACAGTAGGAAGTCCCTTCCACCCCTGAAAATTCCATGCAAATCAAATGTAAAAAAAAATGCAGAAACATAACCCAACCTAAAATGCATCAAAACACTCTTATAAACACATATTAAAATGTCATACATGTTTAAATGGAAGAATGAGAATAGATTGTTTTAAGTTCAAGATTTCACCTGATAACAAGACCAAAGTTCAATGAGTATTTTAGTAGAATTGTAATTCTAAGCTACATTAGTTATTGATTTTCTGCTGAATCCAGCAGGCAAGATACACAACTTTGTATCTTATTTAAAGGTGCCTTTTATCTTTCCATTTCCTTGACATTTTTTATTGTTGATTACTTTACAGCTTTTCTACTTAAAGTGGTTGTAAACCCTCCATTACAACTTGCACCTACAGGTAAGCCTAGATTAAGGCTTACCTGTAGGTACAAGAAATATCTCCTAAACCTACACGGTTTAGGAGATATTTGCCAAAAAGTTTTACATTGTTGTCTACGGCGTGCATTCACAGGGTTAATCCCCATTTACAAATCCGGCCTTGCCGGATTTGACGTCTCCCGCGCGCATGCGCGGAGCAAATTCTTCGCTGCTCCGGCCAATCACAGTGCAGCCGCGGCGATGTGATTGGCCGGAGCGACGATTCCCGGAAGTAACCTTCCGGGTATCTGTGGAGAGATGGCTGCGGCTGGAGGAGGAGACGAGGATGGCTTTGGGGGCCCCGATCTAAGGTAAGTGATGCATAATGAGCTAGCATGCTAGTCATACTAGCTCATTATGGCTTTGTCTTGCAGGTGGTTTACTACCACTTTAAAGGATTCCAGGTATGGCATTTTTTACATAGTTACATTATATGGACCAATGTGACTATGCATATACCATATCTCTGGGATCCCTAGAAGCACCACTACTCCAGTGATCTGATTCCTCTGGTATTGAATTGTATTGCAACTGTACTGTCTGCCCTCATGTTGTAAAGTGCTGCGCAAACTGTCGGTGCTATATAAATCCTTTATAATAATAATAATAATAATCTCCACTTGCTTCTGGTTTACATGCCAAGCAGTTGTCCTGATGCGTTCTGAACACAGGGGGTTGGCTGCTCTGCCCATGTGCCATTCAGAGAATTCTTGGCATTTTCTCAATGAAAACAAAGCATTCTCTGATTGGAAGCGTGATGTCACTGCCCTACCTATCCCTCTTATCCAATCAGAGAACTCTGCAAATCATTCGCTGAATGACACCCATGCCAAGTAGCCGACCTTCTGTTTTCAGAATGCCGCAGGGCAATCACTTAGCACCAGACTCAGAAGAAAGTGGAGATCACTGGAATAGTGGTGCCTACTACAGTGATTTTCAGCTTCTAGAGGGATCCCAGAGGTATAGGTATAACATTTGCATAGTTACATATTGGTCCAAGCTGACCCAATGCAAATACTGTATGTAAAAAATGCCATACCTGGAATTCTTTGAAGAAATGCCATCAGGTAAAACAAGAGAGCATTTGAAAATGTAAATGTGTGCTATTTAGTATTTGATTTTAAATGGGCTGCCAATTTAGCACAATGCATAGAAAGCATGCACTCTCTTTTCAATGCACCATAGCAAAATGTACAGATGGTGCATTTAAATGCACGTGCTTTGATATGTGCTGGCAACATACATTGGGGTACCTTACAAACTGAATGTGTCGGGGCAGAGCTCAGCCCTTCCTTCTCAGAGCAGGCCGCTCAGCTGTCGGTTAATTGCCAGCTCTAAATCTTTCCACAGTGACTCACCTGTTGATGATATCCTGTTCGTCAGTCCTGTTGGTTACTTAAGCTGTTCAGTTCAGATCAGCTCTGCCTTCGTCTTGGTCAACACATCCATAGACCCTCTCCAGTGTACCTGTTGAAGGCTCGCTTCTGGTTCCTGATCCTGCTTGCTGTTCCACTATGCTGATTCTCCAGTTTCCTGATTTCCTGGCCTGTCCTGAACTACGCTGATCTCTGGCTCCCTGACGTCCTGGCTTGTCTCGCAATCCTTTCTGGTTGCCGAACTCTGGCTATGATTTGACTACATTGCTCTGTTTATCTTTTACTATCATTATTATGAAACAAGTTTGATTTTAACTGCACTTCTGTCTTGGTCTGATTCATGGTTTCTGACAGAATGGCACCACAACACATAACACTGCATCATGTCATGTGTTACCATGTGTTACCATGCATTGCAGCAAAATACGAGTTTTACCAAAATATATAGTGAAGAAACTGGCCTTAACGTTGGCCTAGATTTATAATTAATAATGTTAAATAATGTTTACGTATAATACTAAAGCCCCATACACACGGTCGGACAATCCGCGGACCAGGTCCGTCGGATCATGTCCGTCGTACTTTGTCCGATGTTGGTTTTGCGTACACACGGTCGGACAAAGTTGTCGGAAAATCCGATCATTCTGAACGTGGTGACGTTTGTTGCCTACGACGGGACAACGTAGAGGCTAGTAGCCAATAGCTTTGGTCTTGTAATGTGATCTGAGCATGCGTAGCACTTTGTCCGGTCGGACAACCGTACACACGATCGGGTTTGGTGTGATCGGACCAGGTTGACGGCAAATCTTTCCAGCAGGAGATAAGACTTTGTCCGTCGGACAAACCGACGAACACTGTCCGATGGTGCATACACACGGTCTGATTTTTCAACAACATTGTCCGATCGGACAGAATCCATGAAAAAGTCCGACCGTGTGTATGGGGCTTTACAGGTACTTATAAGCACCCTTAAAGAGGAAGTAAACCCTGCCAAAAAAATTCTATTTTTAAAATATTTCTATGTTTATTAACATATCCAAGCAAAAGATATATTAATAACTCCAAAACAAGCGTTAGAAGTACCTTTTTTAGTAGTTTTATTTTTCTGTGTCTTCCGGGTATCGTCCTGTTTTCAGAAGCCAATGCGGACGTCATTTCTGCCCTTAGTTCGTATCCCTGCCAAAATCTCGCACATGCGCCGTAGCATCGTAACCAAGCCTCGATCTCGATTGCCGTTATTACGGCAACAGAGCATTGGTCAGTCAGAAGGGGGAGTATCAGGAAGACCAGAATAATTTCTGCATTGCGAGACTTCTCCTCTGTGCCGTTCAGAGGAGAATCTCACGCACAGTAAATTCAAGGCAAGCAGGAAATAAACAAACGGCATTATATACATGCTGCTGTTGAAAGTGCATACTGCGCAATCGCGCATGATGTCATGGACAATAAAAAGACGATTTATATTGAAACTACACAAATAAGTGCACTTTCACAGGCAGCGATCCGCTGCCTGTGTTATGTAGTATCTGATAACAACCACTTTAAATCATAGTTATCATGTTGACAATGCCTTCATCAATTTTTGCTCTACAAAAGTTAGGGAGTTGAGGATAGAGTGGGAAGGTGGTTGCAATAATTGTGAAGGGACAGGGTCCAGGGAACAGGTACCTGTACTGTACTATACTATACGTATCAATACCTATACTATACATTAGGGCTGTGAAAATTAAAGATTAATTCCTCGATTAATCTTAAATTTTTTTAATCGATCAAAATTCTTTTGACCGATCAAAGTTATTTTTAGTCATCTTTTGTACAGGTATAATTTGAGGGCCAAATTTATTACCTGGATAAAGATGCTAACTCAAAATACTAGACATGAAAAAAAACTCATCCTAGAAATAAAGCTTCTTTAAATAATATTCTGTAACTGTATGTTGTAACATATCTGAAATGTATTTCTGCGAGCCTCACATTAATGCATTCATTTGGTGACAGAGGTAGGTGAAATTTTCCCGTACTGTGTTCTTGTGGCTGGATATCAGGCCAACAAAAAACAAAGATAATTATTAAGAATCTCTGACTATGCAATGCAGATCTTTCCATTGGAGATCAGTTATTCCTAATATTTTTTATGTTACACATTGATCTAACAGTCTGTATTGACCACTATCATTGTAATTACTGTTTCCTCTAAATTCAGCAACCCACAAATAAGATTAATGTTCTGTTTTGGTCCTCCATGAAAGTATTTCTCTTCAGTCGGCTGACTCTTCTCCAATGTTTATTCCTATTAGTTCCTGAGAGTAAAGGAAACAATGTATGATTTAGAGTTGCAATACATCATAGGAGCACAGGAATTCACTTATTCTGTGTTTGATGATGTGTTCAGCAATGGGGATTGTAGTTTCTGTTGCTATGTGTACATTACAGCCTATGAAGGTAAATGTTGGCTTTTTCAATGAACTTGGTTGAATTCTTTCTAGCCCAAGGGTCTCTGTGTTTTCAAAAGGCAGGCTGGCTGATATCATGTCTACGACTTTGGACAAAGCACAGGTTTACCTTGAATGTAAACCCTGCAATAATGACTCAAAATATCTGCTCACTGAAAAAAAAAATGCATTTTATTCTTCTGAGATTAACTCCAGTTTTACAGTCAAAAATGACATTGTCCAATACTTATTAGGTTAGTAAATGTAAGTGGCTTAGTGGTTAGCACCTCTGCCTAGCAGAACTAGGTTCATTGGTTTGAATCCCAACCATGACACTACCTGCCTTGAGTTTGCATGTTCTCCTTGTACCTGCGTGGGTTTCCTCTTACAATCCAAAGACATGCTGGTAGGTCACTTAGTGTCTAATTGGCCCTGGTATGTGGATGTATGCAAGTTGGACCTTAGACTGTAAGCTCCTTGAGGGCAATGTACAATATATACAGTGGGTAAAATAGGTATTGAACACAGAGGGGCATGAATGGCTACGGAGCAAGATGGACGCTTAACCCATAAGCTCCGCTAAGCCCTGGGACAATAAGCAACCCTCCACCTGCCACAGCAGCCTTTCTCCCCTCTCTCCTACACCGGAGGGGAGCTGGAACACTGAGGATCACAGCAGTATGTCAAAGAAGAAATACCGCTGCACATACAAGTCGCGCCGCCTCACTGACTTCTATACACAGGGAGGCACAGACACAGGCGAAGGCATGCAGCGCAGCCAAAATGGTGCCGGAGTGGCATCTCCCCCTTCTCCCGTGCCAGTAACAGAGGCACCACAAGGCCCAGCACACAACCTGGAAGACATGGACAACACTGATCCCGACTTTTCACCTCAAAGCTCACCTTTCTGACAGAGGTAAGCGGGCAGCACAATTCATCCCAGTGCTGTTTTTTGTACAGTGGGACTTTGGATGGAGAGGGTCTCCATCCAAAGTCCCACTGTACAAAAAACAGCACTGGGATGAACTTGAGAAAAGTTAAAGTACAAAGGATCCCTGGCTGCTCTCCCTGCCAGTGACCAACCTGCCTCAGAACACACCCTGAAACTGATGCTAATGTCCCTGCAAAAGGACTTATGCAATGAGCTCCACTCATCCTTATCCTCCCTCCACTCCAGAGTGGATCCGATAGAGGAGTGTACAAACATACATACTTGAGAGACAAATTATAGAACATACCACTGACCACCATGAAGCATCTGAGGCATACCACCAGCACTCGCAAGAAATCCAACTTTTACAAGCTAAAGTGACCGACCTCGAGGATTGCTCCAGAAGGAATAATATAAAGCTCAGGCATCGCTGAAACAATCAAGCCTCCAGACCTCATCCACTACATTCAGCAAATGTCTCTCAAGCTTGTTCCCCAACTATAACAAGCTGATCTTGCTATAGACCATGCTCATAGGATTGCAAAACCGAATTACCTACCAGAAACGGTTCCGCGAGACGTGCTGGCACGTATTAATTTCTTCCAAGTTAAAGAAAAAGTCATGTCCGCAGCCCACACTAGCACTTCTCTGGCAGATCCTTACTCCTCAATCTCGCTTTACACAGATATCTCGGCTGCCACTGCACAGAAGCGAAGAGAATTTGCTCCTGTCACTACAGTCCTCGGGGATCGCAACATCACCTACAAGTGGGGTTTCCCCACCAAATTGATGGTGACATTCCAAAGTCAAGCAACCACCATCTTCACTACTAAAGAAGGCATTAAAAGATTGCTGAATTGGGGCCTCATCTTTTCACCCCCACCAGCGATGGATTCACGCCGACAACAATCATCCGGCCTTGGCCGCGACAACACCAACCGCGCCTCCCCCCGCAACCAATGCCTCCGTTGACATTCCAGTCTCATTCAGGCCACCTATGTTCCTAAACGAGTGATTTGGACATCACTTCTGTTCACCCTGCTTTTTTTTCCCTTTTTTGTCTTTGTTTCGGTGCTATTTTCTATCACACTTCCCCCTGGATCACACAGAGTGCTAAGCACTCTACCACAAGTTCTAAACTGTACTAAAAGTTAAATAAGCTATCCTTATTGCTTTTTAGGGTGGCACAGTGGTGTAGTGGGTAGCACTCTCACCTAGCAGTAAAAAGGGTCGCTGGTTCGAATCCCAACCACGACACTACCTGCCTGGAGTTTGCATGTTCTCCCTGTGCCTGCGTGGGTTTCCTCCGGGTACTCCGGTTTCCTCCCACAATCCAAAGACATGCAGGTAGGTTAATTGGCTTCTGTCCAAAAATTGGTCCTAGTATATGAATGGGAACCTTGGATTGTGGGCTCCTTGAGGGTAGGGACCGATGTGAGTGTGCAATGGGGACAATTGTAGACACTCACTCAGGTTGAACTGGATGGACTGATGTCTTTATTCAACCTTACTAACTATGAAACTATGAATAGTGATCAGTAAGTACTATGTCAGAAACAACACTCAGAAGTTTGGTGTGTGAATCAACAGGTGTTCTCACCCCTCCCCCTTCCGCATCTCAAAGCTTCATTTAATACAAACTCACTATGGCTCTTAACATTTCCTCCCTAAATGTCAAAGGCCACAACTCCCCCTTTAAGCGTCATTTACTATGGAAAGAAGCACTGAGACTTGACGCAGATCTCATGTTCGAGCAAGAAACCAACCTCTCATCTCTCAAACCTCCATCTTGTTCTCAAACAGTTTCCACATTGCTTTTTTGCCTACTTCCCTAAGAAAAAAAGCTGGAGTCCTCATAGCTATAAGCTCTACAGTAGCTTTTCAGCTGATTTACGCAGAAATAGACATATTTGGCATGTATATCATACTACATGCCTCTATTAACAACCATACTATGGACGCTGAAGACGCCGCTGAAGACGTCTATGACGAAACGCGTACGACGGAGCCACGCAATCACGTTCATATGTCACTTCCGGGAATACGGGCTGTTGGAGGGCAGCTGGAACGCAAACAGCTCGCTCACAGCGCCGGTTTTTACTCCCAACTTTGGAAAGTGTACGCTTATCCCCCACCAGCTGAGTTGCCTCACAAGCATTCAGCGGGGGTGGCTTTTGTTTCTTGTTGGCAACATTCTCTTGTTTTTATATTTTTTTATATTTTCATTTTTATATTTCTGTTTTTGTAGCGAAGTGTTTTGTTTACCTTCGTATTTTTTACAGAACTCATTTCTAATAAAGGCAGTTCTGTTTTTAAATTAATACACTATCGGAGTCCCCCTTTTTTCTGTCTCCCCCTATATGAGGACAAATACCACAAACATACCAGCATACTTGAAGCCTTTATACACCACGTCTGTAAACCTGGCAGAGGAGCTAGAGTACCTGGAGCTGTGACCCGGACGGGGTAAAGTGCAAACTTAGTGCAAACTACGTGCCTGTAGCCCCTGCAGGGGTGCAGGGAGCTGGTGAGTGGGATACCACTGGGGGGGGAGCACCCAAAGTCACTTGAATGATCTGCGACCACAGAGAAGGCACCCGTTTTATGTGGAATAATTACCCTGGAGTTCTTATATTTTAATATTACTGTGGACTGTCCTTTCTTATCGACCTGTACTGTACATAAGACTTTTTGCCTTATATGCTATTTGTAATTGGGTCTGCCTTATATGCTATTTGTAATTGGGTCTGACATGCAATAGCATCATCCTTTATGCATTAACCTGTAAACCCCAATACCTTATTCCTGCCACGCCATATGATTACACCACTATCTATCAATATCGGCACATTTCCATATTTATGGTTTTTGCAGTGATATAACACACTGGTTTGATTTAACATTACTACTCAATGTATCAATTTATGCATCAATCTGACATACTAAAACAGATATAATCTGGATCATTGTCTTCTACACAGCTTAGTACAATAGATTCTTAACAGCTGGTCCAGGCACGCACACTTATGCCGCATACACACGTTCACACAAAAGTTCTCTGAACTTTCGACCATCAAGAATGCAGTGACGTACAACACTACAACGAGCCGAGAAAATTAAGTTCAATGCTTCTGAGCATGCGTCAAATTGTTTCCGAGCATTTGGGATTTTTTGCGCATCCGAATTGCATACAAATGATCGCATTTTTGTATAGGAACTTTTCCCGACCGAAAAATAGAGAACATGCTCTCAATCTTTTGCTGGCTGAAATTCTGCCAGCAAAAGACCGCTGGAGTATACACACGGTCGCATTTTCCAACAAAAAGCTCTCATTAGAGGAAAACATGTTGCATCCAAAATTGAAAACTATTTCTTGCTAAATGCTGATTCTGTGTCGAACCCCACTGTATACTGGAATGCGCATAAGGCATGTCTCAGAGGTCCACTCATTAAATTAGGGGCGCATAGTAAAAAAGGAACGCAATGCTACCACCACAAAATTACTAGAACAAACATGTTCTCTTGAAATTGCACACAAAGCCCAGCCCTCCCCACTTCTAGAAACCAAACTACACAATACCAGAAGAGCTCTAAGCCAACACTTGCACTCAAACTTTGACCTATCCCTGAAAAGGTTAAAACTACATGCAGAGAAGGCGTTCGATAGAGTAGATTGGAATTACCTAAAAGCTTTCTTACTGAAATTTGGCTTCTCTGGCCCTATACTAAAAGCAATATTGGCTCTATATTCTTCCTGCAGCGCCAGAGTGATAAATTTGGGTATTCTCTCAGATCCCTTCCATATAACTAATGGAACTCATCAAGGCTGCCCCCTATCCCCATAATTTTTTACTCTTATCATGGAACCACTGGCACATTCCATTCGTACAAACCCTGCCATTTCTGGCATTGAGATTGGGGAGCTCAACCATAAAATTGGACTCTATGTAGATGACGTGATCGTCTCTATGACCAACCCCACACAATCTCTCCCCCATCTGCATCATACCCTGGACCTCTCCAGCAAAGCATCTTTATACAAAATCAATTACTGCAAATCCTGTATGATTGGAACCATAATCGATCCTAACACCAGGCGTAGCATTGATCAACACAACTCTTTTTCATGGGCCCCAGACTCTACTCTCTCCTATTTAGGTACATACTTGACTACTCCTACTTTCCGCCTACTTTTCCTTAATTTTTCACATCTAGTAACCAAACTGCAAAAAACTGCACAAGATTTAAAAAATGTTCAAGCATCATGGGCCGGACGCATTGTACTAAAATGTACCTCTTGCCTCATGTACTGTACATATTACAAACTTTACCTATCCCCTTCTTACAATCACATCTTAACAAACTACAAGCTATTCTGACCTCCTTCATATGGAATGAAAAACACCCCAGAATTAAAATATCTACCCACTGTTCAACATCTACTGGTGGGATGGGAGCTTCTAATATTTCAGCCTACGTTAAAGCAACCATTCTAGATCAAACCAAATACTGGTGGAAAGCAGATATGCAAAACCCTGGATACAAATAGAAGCAACAGTCATGGCAACTCACCCTAAACTGACCCATAGTGCACTACTCCTGCACCACCACAAAAAGCAGAGCTATCTAACCACAGTCAATGCTACTCTCAAAATATGGCGGGCAATCTTTCAACAATCAGGAGGCATACCCCATCGACTACTACAAGACATACCTCTCATGGCTCTACTAACAATTCTACCTGATATCCCAATCTCAAACTGGATACATAAGGGCATTAATACAATTTGAGATCTCTACCACGACTCCCTGCTCCTGCCTTTCCAGCACCTACAAAATAAGTATTGAACACGTTACCTTTTTTCTAGGTAAATATATTTCTAAAGGTGCTATTGACATGAAATTTTTCACTACATGTCATTAACAACCCATGCAATCCATACATACAAAGAAACCAAAACAAATACATTCAGAAATGAAGTTATGTGTAATACAATGGAATGACACAGGGAAAAAGTATTGAACTTGCTAACTGAAATTTATTTAATACTTGATACAAAACTTGATACAAAATCCTTTGTCGTAAGGACAGCTTCAAGATGCCTCCTGATGGAGAAAGTAGTCGCATGCATTGCTCAGGTGTGATTTTGGCCCATTCTTTCACACAGACAGTCTTCAAATCTTGTAGGTTCCATGGGCCTCTTCTATGGACTCTGATCTTTAGTTCTTTCCATAGATATTCTATTGGATTCAAGTCATGTGATTACATTTTGGTTTCATCTGACCAGACTATATTCTCTCAGCATTTCACAGGCTAAATGTTGTGCAGCAAACTTTAAACAAGCTTCAACATGCTTTTTCTTCAGCCATGGCGGTTGAGTGCATTACTTATTGTTTTCTTTGCAACAATTGTACCTGCTAATTCCAGGTCTTTCTGAAGCTCTCCACAATTGTTCCTTGGCTTTTGGACAACTATTTTGATAATTTGTTTCACTCCTCTGTCAGAAATCTTGCAAGGAGCACCTAGTCGTGGCTGCTTTATGGTGAAATTATGTTCTTTCCACTTCCAGATTATGTCCCCAACAGTGCTCACTGGAACATTCAGAATTTTAGAAATCCTACTGTAACCAATGTCATCAGTATGTTTTGCAACAATAAGGTTGCAAAGGTCTTGAGAGAGCTCTTTGATTTTACCCATCATGGGATGTTTCTTGTGTGACACCTTTGTAATGAGACACCTTTTTATAGGCCTGCATGTTGAGACCTAGCCAGCTGATTTTTTTTTGCACTGACAAGAGGCAGTATGGCTAATTACTGATAGATTTCAGCTGGTGTCTTGGCTTTCCATGCCTTTTTGCACCTCCCTTTCTTCATCTTTGCAAATACTTCATGTGTGCAATACTTTTTCCCTGTGTCATTCCATTTTATTACACATAACTTAATTTACTTGTTTTGGTTTCTTTGTATGTGTGGATTGTATGGGTTGTTACCGACATGTGGTGAAAACTTCATGTCAATAGCATTCTTAGAAATATATTTACCTAGAAAAATTGTGACGTGTTCAATACTTATTTTGCCCATTGTATGTAAATTGCGTGGGTGTGGGGGGGGGGGATTTTGCACAGTTAGAGTTCAAATTTAAGTTAAAAGTGATGTTTGGCAAGTGTGTTATGTGCATAGATGGGCCTGCTTGAACGATAAAAGTTTTCAAATATATGCACTATTCAGTGAGAAGATTGTAGCTGGGAACTTCATGCCTACTATATTTCAGGTGCCATATTAACCACACTCTATGAATAAGTTGAACTCCATCATTTAGGTAACAAATTTTGATTGTAGTCTTTACCAACCTATAGAGGTTAAAGTGTATATAAACCCTAACAAACTTCTATTATTTGCTACCTTTTGTTCCATAAAGATACCATTGAAAACGTTTTGTAATATCTGTTGGTTAAGTGCAAAAAATACCTGTTGATTATGTCAGAACTTCAGAGCCGGTTCACACTGAGGCAGCATGACTCGCAGTGCGACTGCCTCAGGTGACCTGCACATGACTTCAGCGGCGACTTGCAAAACGACTTCTGTATAGAAGTCAATGCAAGTCGCCTCAAGTCGCCCCCAAAGTAGTACAGGAACCTTTTTCTAAGTCGGAGTGACTCAAGTCGCTCCTATTAGAATGGTTCCATTGTCAGGTGGCTAAGTCGCCTGACAAGTCGCCCCTGTGTGAACCAGCTCTCAGAGGTGTCCTGTGTTTTGTGTACAATCGCTTTGTTATTTCAAAGAGTCTATTTAGACTTCCTAGTTCTTATCTTGAACTGCAGAATAATTATTGCCTTTGATGTAGAGATGAGGAGAGTGGGAGAGTGGGAGAGTGGGAGAGTGGGAGATTTGAGTACTTTAGCAAAAGCCAACGGGGCCAGGCTGACACCTCCCAGTCCACAAAAATGGAGTGCGTTGTCAGGCCACAACAGGTCTTTGGTGCATTTCAGGCTTGCAAGAAATATGGATGCATCGCAGAAATGTACTGTATATTGTTTTTTTTCATTTATATTGCCCTAACATACACTTAAATGTAGAGGCTCATCTTATTATCAGTTATCTACGCTATGCCCCGATGGATAAAACCTTGCTATTTTACTCTATTAGGATAATTGAATTTCAATTACATCAGCTTCCTCAATTTGATGTAAGTAATAGAAAACGTCTGCAATTTTCTCCATCTGAAGGACAAGGATGAGCTTGCAGAAGGAGGAAACGGAGTCTGACTGCTATAAAACACAGAGTACACACACACAAACACAAATGTTAAACAATTAGATCTGTCACATCTGGTCGAGATCATTGCCGATAAAGGATGCTACTGTACTGTGTAAGTGGCTCTGCTCCCCAGACACGCAATATAGAATCTACACTACATGCACACACTGTGGGAACATATCCATTTCTCAGGATAATACTCTGCTATTTCATCTATGAAAAATGTTATGTGGAATTAATGAGAATTACGTTTGTTTGGCAGTTTCTTTCATGGTCAGTGCAAGAGCAACTCTTTTAACTATTTGCCTGGCATATTTAGGCATCTGATTGTAAAAAAAAAAAATCATCACTACTTATAAGTTGACACAATGGTAGTAAAAAAAAAAAAAAAAACAGTAAAAAATATGTGTTTAGATAACATTTTTAGGGTCACTATTTGCAGCACGGGAAGTAGAGGGGAGACAAGTTAGACTTTATAACTACATTTAGGAAGAACCTTGCTACGAGGGATAGATTGCCACATGTACTTTGTCCCATGGGGGGGGGCTGGACAATGTAAAACATTTGTAATGATAGATCTTTGTGAAAGATATAATTCTGCCAGTGGGTTAAATTAAACGCAAGTGGTCTTCAACCCAAAAGCAAAAATGTAATTACAGCGTACCAAATCCTATTAATTCCTTTATTTTCAACGTATTATCTGGCCAGTAAGTCTGTTATTTTTAACTAACTTTAACAGACCAAGCTGTCCTGAAAAGGTGGCAGTTAGGGGGTTAAGACAAACCATTTACTGCTGACAGGGGTGTTGACAATGTTCAGCATTTAATCATTTTTGTAAAACCTTTATCCCAAAAAGGAAAGAAACTGTTGCTGTAACTACTTAAAGCGGTAGTAAACCACTGCTAATGCTAGTGGTGCAGTAGTATGTGCAGTTGTAAATTTGGTGTTGAGTTATTCACTTTTAGATCATCACAGAAGACAAGAGGGAACTCTTTACATCTAGAGGAAAAGAGATTTCATCTCCAAATACGGAAAGGTTTCTTCACAGTAAGAGCTGTGAAGATGTAGAATAGACTCCCTCCAGAGGTGGTTCTGGCCAGCTCAGTACATTGCTTTAAAAAGGACTGCAGCCTTCCCTAGGTGTACATAATATAACTGGGTACTAACATTTATAGGTAAAGTTCATCCAGGGAATATCTGAATGCCTCTCGGGGGATCGGGAAGGAATTCTTTCCCCCACTGTAGCAAATTGGATCATGCTTTGCTGGGGTTTTGCGCCTTCCATTGGATCAACTGTGGGTATAGGATTGTGTATATGGGATTGCATTTTTTTTTAACTATATGGACTTGTGTCTTTTTTCAGTCTAACTATGTAACTATGTCACTATTATGCAAGACTTGCCTTATAATTAAAGAGGCGTTCCAGCCTGGGTGAAAAAAATTTAAAGTCAGCAGCTACAAATACCTCAACTGCTATCTTTTAATATTAGGGCACTTATCTGTCCAGGGAGCCTGCAATGTCAGCACCCCAGCCGATCTTTGGATCGATTCCTGGGTGCTGACGCTGCCATTCCTGGTAAGGGAACCTGGCAATGAAGCCTTTTGGCTTCACAGCTGGTTCCCTACTGCGCATGCAGGAAGCACGCTGCCCTTTCTAATTAGCATGGCAGTGGGGGAAGCAGAAGCAGAAGGCGACAGCGACAGAAGACCAGGCCAACGCTAGTAAAAGAGCTGGAAGAAGAAAGCGGAGGCCCGGCAAGAAGAACCGAAGGACAAGACCCCCGAAGTCGGAAAAGAAGACCCCCAGAAGGTGGCGGTGACGAATGAGAAAGCCGGGCTCCTCCGCTAGTAAAAGAGCTAGTAAAAGAGCAGAAGATAGCGGAGGAGTCCGGAACTGTCTAATAAAGTATTTCAAAAACCTGTGTTGTGTTTTTTTATGTACACTTTTTTCCCCAGGTGAATGGGTAGGGGTACATTGTACCCCATACTCATTCACATAGGGTGGGGGGCCGGGATCTGGGGGCCCCCTTATTGAAGGGGGCTCCCGGATTCCGATAAGCCCCCCCGCCCGCGGACCCTGACAACCAACGGCCAGGGTTGTCGGGAAGAGGCCCTTGTCCTCATCAACATGGGGACAAGGTGCTTTGGGGTGGGGGGGCCGCAGGGCCCCCCTTTCCCCAAAGCACCCCCCCATGTCGAGGGCACGCGGCCTGGTATGGCTCAGGAGGGGGGCGCTCGCTCGTCCCCACCCCCTTTCCTGACCAGCCGGGCTGCGTGCTCTGATATGGATCTAGGGGGGACCCCCACGCCGTTTTTTTGGCGTAGGGTTTCCCCTTTAAATCCATACCAGGTGACGGAGCTAGCAAGGTGTCAATCTCGCCGATGGAGGCGGCGGCATTGACTTCCTTCACTAGTCCCGTCTACCTGGAGTCACATTCTAAATGAACGGACTTTACTCCGTGTGGGGGCAAGTCCGTTCATTTCAAAAGTCCCGCAGACCTCCGCCAAAAGTCTGGCGGATTGTCCGCCGTACCTAGTCCGCCAGAGAAGTCCAGTCGTGTGTGGGGAAGTCCGCTCGTTCGGAAAGTCCGGCGGATTGTCCGCCGGATTAAGTCCGCCGGATAGTCCGGCCGGAAAGTCCAATCGTGTGTGCGCGGCATTACTTTTAAGCCCCATACACATGGTCGGATTATCCACGGACCAGGTCGGTCGGATCCTGTCCGTCGTACTTTGTCCGATGTTGGTGTTGCGTACACACGGTTGGACTACGTTGTCGGAATATCCGGTCTGCAAGAACGTCGTGACGTAAGTCGTCTTTCACGAGATTAGAAAAGGGAAGTTCAGCACCACGTCAGGCACCCGTTGGGCTCCTTCTGCTGATCCCGTGTTTATCGCGAGTTAGTCGAAGTTTGGTGACTTAAGATTCGCGCTTCTCAGTTTTCTGACTCAGATCGTTACTGCTCTTCAGTTTGTGCTTGTCGCTTATCTGTTTATTAGTGCGTGTAGTCAGTTCGCATTTGTTGGTCATTGCGGCCTATATCTTGATATAGGACGCTTTGATTTGCACTGCTTATTGTCTGCTCGTTTCTGGTATTCATTTCGTTCTTTCAGGCCTTGCTGTTTATCGGTGCTTTCTGTTTGTCCGTTCTGACCAGCCGACCTTTTGTGACCTTGTGAGCGATGTTTCCCGTGCGTACTCGTCGCCGAGTTCGTGCTGTACGCGGAATCGGTGTCGGGCTTTTAGCTTTGACCCAAGACCCGTCCATGAACAGAGTGACGAGGAGTATGTGGACCAAGAATTGGTTGCTTCAGCGTGACCAATTCTCGCACATGCCTTTGCTTCGTGAGATCCGGGAGAATAATCCTGATGATTTCAGGAACATTCTCCGGATGACGGACCCCGATTTTCACCGTCTTTTGGCTTTGCTGACCCCCTTTATCAGCCGGCAGGATACCTGCATGAGACAAGCCATTACTCCGGAGCAGAGGCTTGTTGCCACGTTGAGTTACTTGGCGACAGGGAGAAGTCTTCAGGATTTGAAGTTCTCTTCAGGTATCTCTCCCCAGGCCCTGGGAATCATTATTCCAGAGACCTGTTCTGCCATCATCCAGGTCCTGCAGGAGGACTATATTAAGGTAACATTTATACTTTACTATTCCCTTCTATGTATGCTCTGTTTGCTAATGTCTTCTATTTTTGACCTCCTTCCCTAATTACCATGATTGCAATATGTTCTAATATGCTGTGCCCCTTTTCTCCTTCATGCATTTTTCCCTTCACTTACCTCCCCAGCATGCTCTTCTGCTCCAATAGACACCTATGGCCTAGTCACTTAAGCAATGCCTTTTGTCTGCTGCATAGTATTGTTTGCCCCCAAACACCCCCTAAAATATGCACAAATGTTTGCTGTGTGGTTTACTTCATGTAGAGCCCCCCTTTTTTTTTTTTTTGGTTGGCGGGGGGGCAAACTCATTAGGAACCCCCTCCCCCAACTGCTCTGTCAGATGGTACCAATCCTCTATCTGCTGGCTTTCCCAAGGTCAATACACACTATATACCTACCTCTTTATAGTGGGCATCTTTAGGGATGAATTCTGCAAAGCATGTAGTGCAAGGGGCTGCCTCCATACTTTCCATTTCCTAATTTTTTGTGTTCGTTCCCTCCTATTAGCTTGCTTGGTAATTTCAGAATGTCACAATGTGCTTTCCTTTTTTTGGGGGGGGGGGGGGTTTGAAATGTTAGTTTAGCTTTCCTGGGGGCTGCCAATAGTGTTAAGTACAGAGGGTCTGGCCAAACTAGCACACATTATTGAGCCATTTGCCAATCAATGAAGTGCAGAGGGTTACCTGTCCAACACCCCCCCCCCCCCCCCCCAAAACCCTAGTTATTGCCAATGGCCCATCAGAAGTGTGGGGATTGATGGGGGGTGAGTAATCTGTGAAGGGGAGCCTCTACTTTTCTGTGCAAATACTTTCCAGCCTCCAATTTTATACAATGCTCTTTTCCAAGATGTTGATTGTCTAATCTGCTTGCAATGTTTATGTGCAAAGTGACTAATTATTTTTTCTTGTTTCACTCCACAGTTCCCTTCCACGCCACAGGAATGGCAGACTGTGGCCTCCCACTTTGCCAGCCGTTGGGACTTTCCTAACTGCGGAGGGGCAATTGATGGGAAACACGTCCGCATCGTCCCACCGCCCAACTCGGGGTCCTACTATTATAATTATAAAGGGTTTAATAGTGCAGTGATGTTGGCGGTGGTGTCGGCGACATATGAATTTATGTATGCGGACGTGGGGATGAACTGCCGGATCTCGGATGGTGGTGCCATTGCGCACACGGAGTTCTACTGGCGTCTCCAAAGTGGCAGTCTGTGCTTGCCACCTCCAGAGGAGAATGCAGAAGGACTCCCCTTCGTCTTTGTCGCAGATGAAGCGTTTGCGTTGACTCCCTATCTGATGAGGCCGTTCCCGATGAGGACCCTCACCCCAGACCAGAGGGTCTTCAACTACAGGCTGTCCAGAGCCCGAAGAGTTGTGGAGAACACTTTTGGCATCCTGGCCAGCCGATTCCGCCTGTTCTTGACGGCAATTAACTTGGCGGAATACAAACTGAACCACATAGTTCTTGCCTGTTGCATATTGCACAACTTCCTCAAAAGACATAACAGGAACTATGTGGTGCCCGTTGGCCCAGATGTGGAGGGCCCTCCAAATTCTGACCTCACAGCCCTTCAAGTGGCACGTCCAGGCTTGCCCCCTCTAAATGCCCGCGCGGTCCGCAAGCAATATATGGACTACTTTGTGGGTAGGGGGGCCATTGTTCTGCCTGACGATGTGTGAGAGGCATTTTGTAATAAATCTTATTTTTCAACCAACCTATGATTTCTTGTCATTTCCGTATTCTTTTTAGCTTATTTTACCTTGAAATTTTTTCCCTTTGCCTTCGACAGTGGGAATGCACTTTCTGGGCAAAAGGAGGTAACAGTCTCTTCTTCCCAAAAAGATTATTCTCATGTTGTGTGTTTGCTACCTAATCTTTGGTCTAGAGAAGGTTTGTACTGCATAACTGACACCCAAAATACTCCTTTTCATCACCAGGTCAGACATGTGTGTATTCTCAAAAATGTTGTGCTCCGTGTTTTCGTACAAAGCACTGTGGGTGTCATTTACATAAGTCAAATCGACTATGCTCTACAAGTGCAGTGAAAAAGTGCCCTGGAAAAGAAACTTGCAGTGCAAAGTAGACTTGCCTTTAGTAAATAACACCCATTGCCCCCCATATCCTTTACATTTGACATACATAATGCATTGTGTTTTTTAAATAAGGAAGCCACACATTTAGAAAATTAAAAAAGTTTACTTGGAAAACATTCACAAGTGCGTTTACAATCTTCTTGCCCAAACTGACAACATCTTGGTTATTTACAACATTGTTTACAAACATTCCGCAGTTGGTAAAACCAGGCATGGAGCAAAACAGAACCTATGAACTAGGAAAGTTCAACTTTGTAAAGTGAAGACAAGATCAGACATGACTATATGTTCAAAGTGTGTTTGATCTTGCCTTCATCACATGGGGGGTCACCCCTGGAAAGTGGAAATTTAGAACATGCACACAATTTGGGTCTGAAAATGGTCAGTAGATGGTAAAACACATGCCTAGAAGCTTCAAAAGTGCCATTTTCCATGATGGGGATGAATGGACGTTTTTTTGGGGGTGCAACCCCTTCACCACAACCACTTTCGTAGTTCGTAAAGTGGTTGCACCCCCAAAAAAACGTTGGCATTCATCCACCATGATGGGAGCTAGCACATGTGGACACAATGTGTGCATGTTCCAAATTTCACACAGTTCTTAAGTTGCAAATGTGTTCAGAAGCAGGCACAAATGTGTGTTAATTACTTGGTGCGTTTTCATATTTTTCCTAAAACATCAATGATGTTCTTCAATTTTTGTTGAACATCATTGATGTTTTGCTTTATGTAATCTAGATCTCTATTGCAGACCATTATCTCCCCGATGAGTACGTGGGCACTCTCTGTGGTAAAGTGCGATTTTTCTTCCACAACATCCACGTCACCTAAAAACCACAAACAAACAAAAATCGGGTGTTGGAAATGAGGCAGCCATACATTGATTAGCTTACCAGTAGCTGTGTTCTCCCACACTCACCTGTTGTGGTGACAAGTTCTCCAAGTTCGATGATCTCTCCTTCCTCCTCCTCCTCCTCTGCTTCTGCTTCTGCTCTTTCCCCTTTTTTGGGAGGTGTTGGTTTTGGGGTTTCCTCAGACGGCCCAAGTTTTCGCTCCCCTATGAGAATGTACAAAAGGAAGATTTAGCAACACAATCTATTGAGGGCAGAAATAGGAAATGACAAACATTGCTTGAAAGTGACGGACACTATTTTTGTTTGGCCAGTTACAAATGCCAACTACATGAATGTAGTCACTTTGTAAAGGTGCTAAACTTACTAGCTTTTTGGTAGAAGTTTGTCTGATGGAGACCCCCCTCTAGTATCCACTGGAGCACATGTGTGGAAAAGCCTAATAAAAAGGGGGTTTGGGTGTCCCAGCACTAGTGCTCTAGAGTCCAGATGGGTAAACAGCTACTGAGTGACCTCTCCTTTACATTGACTAAATTTGGTTTACGCTCTTGCTGACATCTCTAGTGAGAACAAACTTCCTTTCAATAAAAACTTCACCAAACCTCGTATTATAAGTGGCCGAACGATCGAGGTTGCGTACGATCGAATGGACACACACGATCATGACAGTGGCAGAAAGATCGAGGCTGAGTACGATCGAATGCACAGACGAACCTGAAAGTGGCCATTTTGGAATGTACAACTTTGTAAAAATCAAACCACATGGAGCAGTATGCAAGCAAGAAAGCAAACACAAAACACAACTACTTACTTTTTTGAAGAACTCGCTTGATCTTTCTGTACTGATCGGCCTCTCTCAGTTTCAGGTCTGACCAGCGTTTCCTGAGTTGCTCCTTGGATCGTTGTACCCCAAAATGATTGTACAGCCTTCTCACAACTTTAGACATGATCTTGGCCTTGCGGACATTGGGGTTGAGGTAAGGCCCATACTTCCCATCATAGTCGCTCCTCTTTAATATGTCCACCATCTCCAACATTTCTCCAAATGACATATTGGAGGCCTTGAATTTCAGGCTCCGGGATCGGGACGTTTCTGCCTCCGGACTTTCCTCGTCCTCCTCCTCGTTGGTGGGATATTTGGGGCGCACCTGCTGTGTCCCCGCCATGTGCTCTCCCCACTGCGCCATAAAGAGAAGGGGTGGGGAATAGACGAGAAAGATCGCCAGGGGCGGGCGGAGTTTGACGCATGCGCACTCTATATAAAACGTCACACGCCTGTGTCGTAGCCACGATCTGGGAGACGAGGGGAGAGAAAGCTCACGCACGAGACGATCGCTAGAAACAAAAGGTACAATTTGACGTTGGTACATAACTAGCCTAGACTGATTAGAACTTGAGGCTTCTTTATGGAGAAGATTAGGAGAGTTTAGGCTGACATTATTTATATGTTTTGTGTGGTGTTGTGTCTTGCAGAGGTGATGGAGGGCTTCTACGACGTGAGTTTTCTCCCCCTCTTCATTGATAAATACAGGGAATTTCCCCTATTATGGCAAGCAAAGCACCGCGACTACAGCAACAGACCAAAGAGGTACGCAGCCATGCTGAAACTTGTGGCATTTGTAAAGCCAAACCTGCCCATGGCAACCGTGGCAAACTTAAAAGTCAAAATTAATAACATGAGGAGTACCTATTTCCGGGAGCGCAATAAGGTCCGGAAGTCCCTAGCATCTGGAGCTGCAGCAGCTGATGTCTATGTCCCCACGCTCTGGTACTATGAGAGGCTCCACTTTCTCAAAGACCAGGCTAATGTCAGGAAGTCACTCTCGACTCTTCCTTGCACGCGTCCTTCCACGCACGCCACCCCTGATGAGGCTTCCGAGGACCAACCTGGGCCTTCCAGTATGGAAGATGTGCAGGAGCCCAACTTGTTCCAGGTATAGTAGTTTTGTAACCATTTTTGGGAATAATGAATGATGTTCAGTTAATTCAGGATCCCCAATTGCTTAGTTCCTAACGTGATTGACATATCAACAGACAGTGGTGTTGGAGACATTTTTGGGAAGAATCTAAACTGCAGGGCTAAGAATTGTATGGTTTTCTATTTGTAAACATTTTGCAACAGTCACTAGATGAGAATTGTGTGTGTTTGATGAACAAATAACTGAAACTATGTCCCTTTTTCATACACAGGAAGACCTCAGCCAGGAGGTGGCTGTGGAATGTGGCAGTCAGGAGAAGGCAGGGGTTAGTGGCAGCCAACAGGGGGGTAGGCGTAGGAGCCTGACTGTCTCCCAAGTCCCTCCCCTCCGCCTTCCCTACAGAAGGGCGAAAAGCATGGGGGAGGTGGGAGAGTCAGCGCTCCAGCTGATACGAGATGCTTCAGCCTCCCTATATGCCACACCCACCTACGAGGAGGCCTTTGCCTCCTTGGTTGGCAATAAAATGACGGGTATGGAGGCGGGGCAATGCAGCATGTGTGAGGATGTCATCCTCAAAATCCTAAATGAGGGGATGGCTGGGGAGATGACTCCCCTCACACATGTTTGTGAGAGTGACCTTGCTCCGCCTCCTCCTCCTCCTTCTGCCACCCCACCAGCACCAGCACCACGGCGTGGAAGGAAGAGTACAAGGAAGACAAGAGAGTGATGACCTTGATTCAGTCTGGTCTGAGAGAAGATGGAGCCTCTCGTAGGACCAGAGCCTGGGGACCTAGATGGCATCTGCTGCAGTTCCGGATGTTTTGGACTTCAGGACCAGATTGCACTCCCTTATTATTTAGATAGGTACTCCTCAGGCCCCCAATTTTCTAAGCTTGAAAAATGATGGTTGCCGTGGGTGTCCAAGGCTTTGCAAATTCCCCAAGTTTCACCATGGCTGCGTTCCTCTTTTGGTTTGTTGCTGAGACCTAAATAAATGTTTTTTGGATTTGAAATAATCATTGACTATTGTGTTTTACTTTTCTACAATGACAGTTTTTCTTTGAGTAGGCAGGTACATTTCACTAATCCTAAAGTAGAATTAACAAGGGGCACCAACAACCAACAAACTCCTAGTAAATTTAAGCAACAAATACAAATGTTAATAATGTGGTTTTGCTAAGTTGAGACACACAACCCCCCTCCAAAAAAAAAAAAAAAAAAAAAAATCTCCTTCAAATATGTATTCCCAAAAAAAAAAAAAAAAAAAAGACAAATCATGCTAAAAATATAACAAAGATTCTTTTACGATCTGAGTAAAAATAAACATGTAGTGTATAAATCCTGAAAAGTAATAAAGAACTAAGTTTGTGAGAAGTGCGGGTGAAGGGGGGGCGTGGCGACCGAGCTCCAAGATGGACGTCTGACTTGGAAGCTCCGCTCAGCCGCCGGAGAAATAGAACCACATCGGAGCGCACCGCTCACAAACGAAGGCACCAACACACCCCAATAACCGCCAGACAGCAGGGGAATGACGAAGCGTCGAAAGGCCCCGCCGCAACCCGCCAGGATGCCGGATTTCTTCTCTCAGAAATCCCGCGGGCCTCAACAAAATGGCGGCGGATGTCTTACCTCACAACGGCCGGGAGGAGAAGCAGGGATCCGCTCTAACCAACACGCCGGAGCTGTGACTCAGCCGTCACAGGCACAAACGAACAGCGGAACCTCATCTGGCACCTCAAGCCCCTCTACAAGAAGCCCGGCCAAGTCAAAACCGAGGATGTCATCTCCCCATAGGCCACACGAGTCAGCAGATATGGAGGTAAGCAGGCCGCAAGCCTACAGCACCTCACAGGCTAATACACTGACTGACCCTATAGCTAACTTCCCTACTGCAGACAGGCCTATTTCTGATACCATGCTCAAAGAAATGCTGCTGTCACTGAGATCTTCCTTACAAGCTGACATGGTGACAGGAATAAACCAATGCCACAAAGAAGTGCAGGCCCTGGGGGTGAGAGTAGATCACATGGAAACCCAAATGGACACTTATGCCTC